>JBBPLM010000605.1:0-11540 GCA_038089795.1 Pulchroboletus neoregius | reverse complement strand
CACAGGCACAGGAGGATGGTTCTAAAAGATTCAATAAATACCATGCATATCATAAACCTATGACAATAACATACAATCAAGGGATTAGGAATATTCAGAGGCATTTGAAGAGGAGGACCTGGACGACGACAGGAAGGAGGAGAGCCAATTTCACGTTGATCATGTTCAGCCTGACGACCAGCATTCCAAGCACGTTGAGGAGAAGTTGGAGGTGAAGCCCTAATCAAATATTAATTACACTATACACAGTGTATATATGTATGTATACTTACATTGACAACAGATCAGATCAGATCAAATCTCTGATTTTGAGATATTCAGACAATATTAAAAAAAAGATCTGTTATCAGGTGTGGTCAGATCATCAATATCTGACCAAGACATTTACACTTACAGAAAAGCCTTCTAGCACTCTCTACTTGGATATCCAGTCAACAGCCAACCTGGACTATCCACCAAAATGTATGTATGATATGTAGGATCTACTTAGTTGAATAGGTTCTAAGTAGTGACTCAGCCTGGGCTCCCTCGAAGAATTGTTCCCAGTTGTCCTTCACAAACCAGGCACAACCCCAGTGTGGACTAATCACTCTCAAGGGAGAGGACTGAGAAAGTGCTATCTAATAGGAACACAATTCTGCCCTTCCAAGGGGCTCCTCTAAAGGCAGTGAGGGAAAGGAAAAAGAAATCTTAGGTAATGACCCGAGGCACCACTTAACACTGTGGATCGTGTGGTAAACAGCAATATAGATGTAAGAGGGGGGTGGAGGGATTGAGATTGTTGTCTCAGAGAGTGGAGGGAGGGAGGGAGAAACGGAGGAAAAAATTGCAGATTGATTGATTTCGAAACTCAGCTTGTGGCCGTGCTTATGTAAGCGCGTGCCCGCCATAGTATGAACGGAGAAAGGATTCTGGTAGGCGAGCAAGCCACATGGTGAGGGAATCCAAAAAAGGACAAAAATGTATTGATAAGCAAAATAAGTGAAATACGCGAGGGTTACAAAAATAGCCAAAGGAGTCGAGATACTCGAAAAAAGCGTCGGAAAGGCTCCCTGAACACCCCCATTCCCCCACTGCTCCCTGTTAACTCTTTGACTAGGCGTTTGCCCGTGCAGTTGTGCCTTCGGATCATGCTTCTTTTTTTTACATTGATTGTGCCTTTGGCACAACTCATGTTTTTTTTTCTTGACATTAGTTGTGTACCTGTCATGTGCATGCTTGTGGGTCATTACCCATATACCCATAGCTCAACCCATGCAGGTATGACCACTGGTACCCACAGGTTCACCTATATCCAAGTCTGTTTTGTACAATACAAAATGTATGATACCACAAATAGTAAAGATTAAATATTTACATTATGTGATACAGAGCAATAGATAAGAGGGGATGGATTGTTGCCTCTGATTGTGGAGGGAGGGAGGGAGGGATGATGGAGAAAGATTGGTGATTGCAGCTGCCACGTGATTTACAGTCACGACTCTCTTATTAGAATAGATTCTCACGGAGCCTCGTCATTTGGGTGTTTGTATCCATTGCAATCGGCTTGGAATGGAAAAAAAAAAAACTCCGACATAAGGTTCAAAGAATCATTATGTACTATAGTATTAGGATAAGACGCCAACAGGAACCTTTGGTTTCTCCCAGGCTGTCGTGCTGGTAGCCCAGAGGAAGCTCAAGAAAGATGCCTTCCAAGCTTACCAACGGTGTGTCAGACGGAGTCCGTCCGAGTCCGCAGTGGCATCCAACACCGCAACACAGGATTCACTTCCACTGACCAGGGTCCATCCAATTCGCTGACAAATTACCACCTCCAATCAAGCTCATGCCACTATCTGTCCTCTTCGCTCCCGGATTACGCATTGAGCCAACTCTCGGGCGCACAGCCGGCGCAATTGTGAGGTCTCTATAGTATCGGAGGTCCGAGCCCGAGTGGCTAATATGATAATGCAGGAGGATTGGGATTCTAGGACGGGTACGGCGAGTATGTCGAGAACCGGCTCAACCGACGGCACGATATTCTGAGGAGTCCCAAGTCTCAAGGTAAATGTTTTTTGGTTGAGTAGGAGGCTTCCCTTGTAGATTCCATTCTGGAAGTCTTGCATGTGATGACGTGATAAGCTGTATGGGGCTAGGTTGTCTCGCACAGGTACGATGGCCAGTTATCACTACCTCCTGGCATCCAGGCTGTCCGAGAAAGGCGGCTGTGTCCACTGGAATGTGGAACGATATAAACCGACTCTTCGTCGGGGTCACCAAAGCAGTCTCTGTCCATCACAGAGCGTGAAGCGAACGTGAGGGTCCATCAGTCCAGTGGTTATTTTTATTCCGTTCCCATGCAGCCATTGGTAACCCTTTTGCTAATACTCTCGTGTTTCAGCCTGTTCTTTCTGTTCGATCCCTCATCGAGTTTCATTTCCCGGCGGAGCCAAGTTGATCTGGGCGGGCACAAACAGATCCAACGATTACTTGTGTGGAAGCAAAGAACATGCCAACTGATTCGATGTCGGCTGCCATTGGATGCCGACTGGCTGGCCCTGCCAATCCCTAGGTTTCTCAGCGTATATTGGCAACCTTCCAGTTGGCAATCGGCCCTTGGTTTTCTAGAAAGCAGCCACGAGGTTGGCAGTCGCCGCTTTGCATACAAAATCCAGGAATTTCCTCTCCCCCGTCTCTTCTATTTAGTGCCTCAGGCCTATCCGGAACCTCGAATAACATGCAAACCCCAAGGTTCTTCAATACTCATGCCAATGGCTCTGGGAAAGAGGAGTAGGTACTCCTTACTCATCCAAATTCATGCTAATGCTGACTCGCTTCAGTTTCCCTGGTTTCACAGATGTGTCTGAGGAATGTTTTTGTGGCCTGGGATCGACTTTAGTAGCATCTCCCGATCACTTCTCAATGTTAGTACTTATGAGAAGGATATCTATCGCATTCACTAACGGCACGTAATAGACCGCTCCCGAATTCTGACCCAAGTTTGTTCTGGCCTCAGCCCTCCTCGGCCATTTATTCAACATCTCGTGAAGTGCGTTACCCGGAAATTTTCGCAGCCGCGTCTTCCAATTTCATTGCGCACGCTCCTTTTGATTTCCACGATCGACTTCTTCAAACCGATCAATACCATGCTCCCTTTTTCAACCCCCAATACGCTGGGACAACGCCAAGTGTTGTAACTAACACTCGCCAACCATCTGCGAGCCTTAACGTTGACCATTCCACGATGCTCAACGGTTTGCGAGGACGCTCTTCCTCCGTGAGCAAATACCTCCAGTCCGTGTTTGCGTCATTTGCTTATGTAGTTTGCCGCCTGTACAGGTCGTGAACGGTTCTTCACCTGTGCATTACCCATTATATTTCCCACCCAATCATCTCTCCCGAGCGACGCATAATTTTTCCTCTATTCCTCCGGGCTCATCGATCCAAGCTATGGTTCCTCATTCCCCCACGGCACAAATGCCTACCCATCGAAACTCTCGAGGGAGCTACTTCATCACGAACTCTCCTCACCTCCCGACCCGGACATCTTCGTTGCCACTCCAATCAGTTTTGCCTAGAGAGACAGTGTTACACACTTGCAAATGGAGAAAAGATGATAAAACGATATGTGGAGCACCAATTACAAGGTTAACTGTCTCAGAACATCTCACCACTCACGGTGTCGAGAGGATGGCACGCGACTATCGCTTGTCGTGTAGATGGTTGGGATGCCGTCTCAGAAGAGGGAGAACTACGATAAACCGCGAAAGCATCGCACGCCACGTTCGAGAGAAACATCTGGGTTGCAGGCGCAATTCTGACTAGATTCAGGTGTGAATCGTCGCTTGTTCATGACAGACCTCGATGCTCACAGTTCTCCAGACGACCCGGTGTCAAGATTCCGCACAAGATTCCTGGGAATTCGGGTTGATTCGTTTTCTGGTTTGACGTCTACTCACATTGCTCCCAATGAGATATCTGCGAAAAGCATTGTACGATTATTACCTACCCACTTAATATCCTCCGGTGCAGGACCGCCGATAGTTGAAGATGGTTTTATGAAATGGTAATTTAATAATAATACCACCCTGTCCCACTAGCTACTTGGGTAATGACGTGAGACCACCACTACATGTAAGTACTAACACTGTTGTATTGCCACTCCAACAACCTCCGCGTTGAATCCGCGAGTTTGTCACAAGTTGTCAGCATTCTTGTCGGTACCTTTCCACGCAACTTACCCGCCAACATATCCGCCAAGTCGGCAACAATTCAACTTGTCAACCATCAGATGCGGCCAACATGTCAAATCGGAAACTCATGTCGGTAAGAGATATGTAGCTGACTCGAACTGCCGAATTTTCAAATCGAAGCGGATTGTGCTCTCCCACATCCATCTCCCGTCTCCAAGTGCCAACTTCCAACTTCCCAATCATTACTGGATCGACCCCCGATACAAGGTGCGACCCTCCCATCAGATCCTATCAGGACTTCGAATTCCTATCAGTCGGAGACGAGTGCAAGCCGACTTAGTGGAACAAGTGCTACTTTCAGTGGAGGCTTCTTTCGGAATTCCCCGAAACTTAGATGGATACCTACCAAGGATACCAGACTCCGCTGCCTCGTGCCCACCATGCCAAAACTATCAGCTCTGGAACACCTGACTTGCCATCTTGTAAATGGTTCTTACCAATGGATTGGTCCTTAGTGGCTAGCTGTGTGCAGAAGCCTGCCGTATACTGACAGCTATGCGATGATTTTAGCATGCAGGCTGTGATATGCAGTGCTTGCTGTGATACTGGAAATTGATAAGGGAGGGCTTTAAAACCAGTTTCTTTGAAGGGACTTGGCATGGTTGCCCTCCGTCCGGATGGAGGCGGGAGGGGTATCCGTGTTGAAGCGCCTCGGAAAAAAAAGGTAAGTTCTCTGAATTACTTGTACCGACTCGATTATTTAACGTTGAATTATTTCTTCAGAGCAGTAGGCTTGCCCTACGCATACAAGTATACCTCACTCTAGTCTTAGTCAGTTATATTCTCCTTGATGTTGTCGCCGTTGAATGCATTTGATTCTCCCACGAACCCTCGAGTTGCTGCAGTTCACGACTTGAGCACCGTGACCAGAATGGCAAGGTTGGCAACCAATAGTATTTTGGCTTGGGATGGCAGGCGGACGCGATGGGCCGGTGATTATTGGCGCGTCATGGCAGGCTGCCGAAGCCAATGGCGCGGGCGAGTACTAGGGAATTTAATCGCTAGCCTTCGCGTTTCCAACTTCCCCCCCCCCTCATCCTCGCTAAGATGATCTCTCCTGATTCCTCCATCTTTCTAACCCGGCAGCTGGAGCCAGTTGTCAATCTTTGCGACGTAGGTACTGGTTCTTGGAATCTTTCGTTGGATGTGCAAAGAAGGTGGATCCATCCCATTCGTCCGCTCAATATAGAAACTCATCGTGTTCCTTCGGTTAGTGACTGGGGTTGTCCGGGAACTCAAGTCGATACCTCGACATTCTCACACGACACTTCTGTGCAAGAGTAAGAAAGATTTCAATGTCCAAGCTGGTCTGGTTGACACTCATCCCAATCGTTTTTCTCAGACTAAGCCGCCTTAGTCGGGGTGCCTCCCTTTCGGATACGAGTCTTTATTCGACACCTGTCGATCAAGTGAATCTAGTCGCGTTCGACATGGAAGATCATCACCCTGCTCTTTCCGGACTCAGTTCGTCATTCGGCATCAGTGACATCAACTCTCCGTTTCCATCTATAGCACCAGCACAAGGTTGTGGTCGATGTATCTTTCCAAGTCCTGAGAATTGCTTGGGCCTTGTGCTCACCGATGATCCTGTAAGTACCTATTATACCCATGTTCGTGCAACGAACTCAACGTCGATGGTTTTTGAAGACGATAAATCACGTTCCACAAACAAGCGATGAAGCTCCCGGGTATTTTGTACCTTCAACCCTGGTTCTTCCCTCAACATCATATACAATCAATCATAACTCTCGAACCTCATATGTGGGCCAAAATACGGAAGAGAGTTTCAAGGTGGGGGCGGATTGATGGTCTTTAAGTGATGTCCATCATTAACATCTTGGGGGGGTAGACTCCCGGTTCTTATGCATTCCCTTCTGTAGACAACCCACTTCAATATTTGGGAACTGGTCAGCCAGCAGCTCGTTCTTGGGTTGAAAATCCTTCCTCCAACCTCGCAGATCCCGCTGCATGGATCGCCAGTCCATCGTACCTTGAGGAGAACATTCAAATGGTTAATTTCGAGGTGAGTTGACACGTCACTTTGCTCATATATTGTTAAGTTAGCTTTTACGGGCCGTACAGAGTCTGTCCGACACTGCCAACCTCCAATTCGGGCAACATGTTCTGTTCGAGGAACCTGTCAGTCACTGCGAGTGGATAGGTGACAATGGAGCAATATGTGGGGACAAGTTCACCCACGCAAGTCTGCCGGGACACCTGTCCATGCATGGGATCAAAAATATGTCTCGTAATCGCCCTACGAAGTGCAATTGGGTTGGTTGCAGGAGGACGAGACCCATGAACCGTGAAAGCATCCTTCGGCACATCCGCGAAGTGCACCTGCACTTGAAGCGTATCCCTACATGGATTCAAGAACCCCGTATATAAAGGCACCGGTTTGCCGCTCGAACACTGGTTGATCCAATGCCTCCATAATTATTATACATCTCGTTACTAGGTATACTATTCTCAGTTTGGTTCTTCCTCTATGATCACCAAGGATGGTATTTAATAATCTGCACTGTACTCTTGCTCTCATTTAGCACACGTCTTAGTAGTACTAAATCCCTACGCATATGTCACTATGATCATCGATGACATACATATCCAGGGTGTCGTTTGATACCGTCACATTGGGCACGCCGCACAACACTACTCCAAGCCGAACAAACACCGGGGCTTCTATGCCACTTCATCGGTGCGGCGTTGAATCGGCTTTGGCCGGTCATTGATTGCATGATGCCAGTCGTTCTTAGCGTGGTGCCCGCCCATTGTTCACGTACTACTATATCCCTCTCCAGGTTCTATTTCCGGAGGTCCAGTGCAGCATTTGCTCAAGGACCCTCCAAACGTTCTGATGCCTTGCCAAGGTACTACGACCTGGGTACCTCCCCGTTCCGAACCGCATACTCTGATTTGCCATTGGGCAACCTCCAGATGATCCTTCTTTACTCCTATGGTGGGCTTCTCGCGGCTGTGATGTGTTCATACATCCCACCTGGTAGTGGCACTGTCGCCGTGTGGCGGAGTGGGATAAAAGCCTGGTCATCCCAGGGCAAAGGAAACATTCAGCCTTGCAAGTAAGCTCCAACCTTGCAACCAGTCTGATAGTTCTCCCTCGCTCCCCAACTCAGCGAACAAACTGAAACGCTCGTACTTGACGCAACGCCAAACAAATCACCATCTTGGTTCGTACCATAAACACGAGGGTGGGTGCTCCCTCCCTTTGCGCGAAAAGACAAAGCCCATTGACGCTTCGGACACAGTGCTATAACCACCATCAACATCTCCTATCCCGCGACGTTTTTTTTCGTTTCGATGGCGTTTACACGTTTTGAACTTTGTCTTCAATCGGGCTGGCGATTCCACGATGCCCATGCTCGGCCTCAGTTGACTGTCTCGAGGCAGAGCCACAACCTCGTTGTCACGGGCCAGGCATTCGGCGCAAGCGCCTCGGTGCAGGTATCCCTGCGTTGGTGCACGTGGTTGTATAGGTGGTGCGACCACCTACACCAATGGCTGCAGAAGCCCGTGGATGCCGAGTTCGACTTGAAGCCCTTGCGACCATCCCCGGGCCCAAGCTCAAGTGCGCTCAAGGACTTTTCTACACGGTGGCGCCCGACGTCGATGCCTTACGCAGAGTAAACGTGTTGAGACGTGGATATCCCATTTTGCTTTCTTTCTCGTCTTTCTCTTTCGACTTCAATGCCCAATACACAAAAGGCCCTATGTACCATTCCTTTTGACTTCATGATACCGTTATGCAGAGGGGCTTCTCCACTACCATACCTTGCTATGTTTTCTCTGCTACGTATCATGAACTATTCCAGAAATGTTTTGTTTTACTATGTTCTTGGAAACGATTACAATACGCTGTACTATACGAATCAGAAATCAATGAGGAAAGCGTTGTACGACAATTAATTATGCCCAAGTTGTGTTCTATGGTTGTAATATCTTGGTCAAAGTGACGGTATTGTTCTCATTTATCCTGGCTCTATATGCCGCCGCGCTAGGATGGCTGATGGCCTGTGCGAGTTCGCATCGAGCCTCCCTACGAGTATGACATGCCAGGCTGTCTTGGCGCGCGTACCCCTTCTTGCACACGGAGCACAGCCATTTTAAGTCAAGATGTGTATGGAAATGCCTCACCAACCCGCTCCTTTGTGTAGAGGACGAACAACCGACCCACTCACAGCAAGCCGAATCGCCCATGTTGTTCTTCAGCACCACGTTATGGGTACGTGTCAGGTGGTCCTTGACCGCTTCCTTATCAGAAGTGATCCAAGTCCTGCAGTTCCCCCAGCGGCACCGGAAGAACGGCATTTCTCCGACACGAGGGATGAGTGGGAAAAACGCGACGTTTTCTAATGGGACCGTGAGCGTGTAAAGCTGATCAAAGGGTGCTGTCACGATCGGTTGACATTGGATTTGGTCCGACAGCGACGTTTCGGAGCGTGAGGCAACGGGACTGTGGTCGCCCACGGAAAAGGGAGGACTCGGAGAAGGATGTGGCTTGGAGCCAAAGCTTACGGATGGAGTGAGGCTGGGGGCGGAGTTAGATGGGTGTAGATCTTGGAAGGTGCTGCTAGGGTGGCGAGAAGGCCGTAGAAGGGGTTGTGCCGACGGAAAAGTAGGGTCCGAGTAACTTGACACCCCAGCGCCAAAAATCGTCGGAACCATCGGCATGGCAATGGAGGGTATGGCACGAGAATATTTGACCATGTAATTTTCATTTGTGAAGCCACACGACGGCTCGTTATAACATCTTTGAGCGTCAATCAAGCCACTGCCGTGCTTGGCGTGCCCACTCGGAGTCGGCATAGTAACTGTGTGCAGGTCATGCTGAGAGATCAATGAATTAGCGCCTGAGCTTGGGGTGTAATCGGAGTGAAGCGAGGCGTTGCCGCTAGCGTGCAACGGAATTGGGACCACGCATAAGGTCGGCGGGAGTGGGAGTGGAGACAGATTAAACTGCGCCGCAGTGTGGGCTTGGATGGGCGTATCCGCCGGCCAGTTATTCGGCGGAAAAATACCTTCCCAAAGCTCATGGGAGGCGGTACTTGCCACATGGGAAGCCTGATAGACAGGGTCAAAATAACTGGTCCGCTCCGACGCATGATAGCCATGATTAGATTCGGTACCGGTGCTGCATGTACAAGTGTCAGTGTCGATCGCAGTTTGAAAGTTTATCACACTGACAATGATAACGACGACTGGTCAGACTCGTCGTCCATAAGAGCGTAGTGAAGAACTGACTGAGACATGCTGGAGCGTAGGGAACTGGAGAGGTAAGTAACCCAGCCCTTCATTCTTGACTAAATATCGAATCAATCCCTGAGGCGATTGGTTGCCATAAGTTCGCTAGAGTATGTTATTATTTGTGAACTGCGAAAGGTTGGATGGCCGGATCTAGTACCTGTATCCATGAATCGATGGTGTGAATCAGAACCAAAATCGCAACTAGGGCTTCATCGAAGTCCTCGGCAGGATCAGCACATCAATCTCGCTCGTGGAAACCACGCGGAGCCATGCTGTTCCGCCTCTTACCATACAGGTGTGGAGGATTTGCTGGCCCAAGTCGGCATGCCACCTTGTTAACCGCATCCCGCCCACGTGGCGTTAGGATACCTCGACCGCGAGAACGGTTACAGTTGCAGGAATATGAAATGAATGGGCCCTGCACATCCAAAAATGTCGTAGAGTCGGAGCCATCCACTTACGTTCATCGGAGTCGTAAGCTGCCCACGTTCAGGGATGCTCGCCAATGGAACGGTAGATGAAATAAAATTCCACAAGGTAAACCACAGCAAGCCAATAGAAGCGAAAACACTCCGACGTACCTGTTGCTCGTGCATTTGAGGTGGGGTTACCATGCCCCTGGGCCCG
Organism: Pulchroboletus neoregius; assembly: GCA_038089795.1. Classification (NCBI taxonomy): domain Eukaryota; kingdom Fungi; phylum Basidiomycota; class Agaricomycetes; order Boletales; family Boletaceae; genus Pulchroboletus; species Pulchroboletus neoregius. Next base: position 1,419 of record JBBPLM010000605.1, on the reverse strand, counting down.
GAAGCCAGTAATGGTTGGTTCCTACAGAGTTTCGGCTAAGTCCACTCACCGATGCGGCAATCCATGAAGTAGTAACAAACGTATCTTCAGTTTACCATTCCGGGACATCGCGACAGCAAGCCGAACAAGGATCCGGAATGGCTGCTCACTCAGGTAACAAAAAAAAGGGTCTGGAGTTGTGGGTGGCAATTTTTGATCGGGAGATCAAAGTTACACCACCGGCCGAGCCAAGTATTTCCGCAGAGTCTCCGCCGAGTCCGCGCGATGTGCTTTGAAAGATAAGGTTACCGTGATCGAACCCGCGAAGGTGTTTCAACTTTCAAGAAGCTAGCCGTGTCTCGATGTCAAAGACGTTACGCAGGATGCTGTGGGAGAAAGACTGCGATGCAGACAGCCAACGCCCAAAATCAGAAACATTTACGTCCCTAGATGCCGGGATAAACAAAAGGTAGATGCCAGATCAGTGGGTTGGAATGGATGGGGTGCAAGAATGGAAACTATGACCACACCTAACATCGTGATGGCATGGGCTTGGTTCGTCGGGCAACGGAAGTTCCAGAACAAATCTGCGCAGATGATACACAACTCCACTGTCTGAAACAGATGGTGTGGCGGATCAAGGTGCGATGTCAATTCAGCTTCACAACACACAAACGGTCAGTTGGGAGGTAACCCAGTCAAGAGGGTATTACCTGAGAAACATGTCACCTCCGGGCCGGACGAAGGAGGTGGTGTGCTCGTTCACATTCAACTTCCAGTCATATGACCGAGCGCTAGTTGAAAATACCCAACACCATATCATGGTACACCTCCCCATGACCTGCAGTCGACCCGACTCAGTGGTCGCCATCGGTAGTACCCCAGTCGGAGAGGAACGTTCTAATGGTAGTTTTGGATCCGGTTGGTGGAAATAGTAGGTTTCAAGTTCCGACACTACTGCCAGAGAGCATGAAAACAACCAAAAATCACAATACATCCCCGGTGACCTACCGTCATGACTCATTCGGCTGAACGTCGGATTTTCGTGCACGCGTTCGTACGAACTTCGCCAAGACGATAAGAAATGAAGTGCATGGTCGATATCAACGATACAGATCACGATACAAGACCATTTCTGGTGATATGTCGTTATGAACTTCACCAAGACAATAAGAAGCGGCTGCGCGTTCAGATAAACGCCCTCAACGGTCAAATTTCTCCATCATGCTTAGACTCATTTCTCTGCTCACTTTTGTCGGGCTCGCCATCGCCTGCGCCGACAACGCGCTCCACGCTCGCGACGGCCATGCCCGTGCTCACGTCCACGCGAAACGCGAGTATCCGCAATTCCCCCTCACGCCACCATATCGTCCACTCGTCTGGGGTGACTTCAATGTGATCCACACCACAGACACTCATGGATGGCTCCTCGGCCATCAG
>JBBPLM010000602.1:0-11631 GCA_038089795.1 Pulchroboletus neoregius | reverse complement strand
TAGATCCGCAAAGCGTGCGAGTTGGTGAGCTGGTGGTTGTACCCTTGCCAGAGATGGCTGACGTTGTGGGGTAGGCGATGAAGACGCTTCGCACAGACCTGAGTGCGGAGGGTCGACTGGACATCCTTGCCAAGGTTATGCCGTATCGCGGAGGTGCGCAGCAGAGCTCCTTCCTTGTCTCGCCGCATGACATATCCATCCAACCTTTTCCCCAGGTTACTCTCAAGAGGTAGTCCCCTGCCTTGTTGTCTTTTCCCAAGTCAAGCTAACAGACCTTGATAGGACAGACGACGCATCGAAAAGGAAGCCTTTTCCGGGGATCTCCTCGGGATCGTTGCAACCAACGCGCTCGAACTCGGGGTCGACATCGGTGTTCTAGATGCCGTCATCATGCTCGGATTCCCGTATGGAATAGCGAATTTTGTGCGTCATCCCCTCTAGCGCGAGAACGTCACCTCATCACCAACGCACCAGCGCCAACAAGCTGGACGAGCGGGTCGCAGGACGCGCGACTCGCTCGCGGTCCTCGTCGCAGACAACATCCCCATCGACCAGCACTATGTTGAGCACCCCGATGACCTGTTTGACAAGCCGATGAACGACCTCATGGTCAATCTCGATAGCAAGGTGATCCTCGAGGCACATTTGCAGTGTGCGGCACAGGAGATGCCGTTGTGTAAAGCCGACGACGTGTACTTTGGTCCCCTGCTCGGCGAGCTGTGTGATGCCAAGCTGAACAGGGATAAAGACGGTTGGTGCGTAAACGCGCGCAAGACACGGGACGTCGATTGATTGATGTGGCTAGGTACCATCCGCACCCCAATTTCCTGCCGTATCCCGCCAAGCATGTCTCCATTCGAGGTGCTGAAGACGAGAAATACACGTTGGTGGATATTACCAAACAAGTGCCAAAGATACTGGAAGAGATCGAGTTCTCGCGGGCGTTGTTCGAGGTGTATGAAGGTGGCGTGGTATGGTCGTCTCATCTTCCTGTGATGATACACTGACGCTCACGTTACGCCGCATAGTTTATGCACCAAGGACTGACGTTCATCGTGAGTCGATGCGGTCCATGATGTATCCGGGCTGATCAGGTGTCGTTAGGTGAAAGAAGTGAGCCACGACACGAAGATGGCAAAGCTCATGAGGGCAGACGTCAACTGGATCACGTCTCCGAGGTGCGTTCATTTGCTGTCTGCGTTGGGTGATTCCTAAAGCTCAGCATGCCCTTGTAGGGACTTTACGTGTGTCGTTCGCTCCAAGCCTCTGGAAGTGGCTTATTGACGATAATGTTATAGTGATGTGGATGCAAAACAAACGTGGCGTATCAGGGCGATCCCGGACGCACCGTGTCTCGCGTATTTTGGACGTAAGTCTATGGCAAAGGATGCCGCATTCCTATGATCGAGTTTGCTTCCAGGTGTGGACGTGGTCACAGTCGTGTACGGTGAGTTGATCGCTTCTATCGACACACCTCTCAAAGGCTCAAAACCCACGGTCCATCCAGGCTTCTACAAAATGAGGTATGAGCCACCCCGCACGCGCACCCTCCCACCACTCACGTCAGTTCAGGAATAGGTGCATCTTGGACGTCGTCGACGTCGATACGCCCCCCTGGGAACGGCAGGGCACCGGATTCTGGCTCGACGTCCCGAAACCGATCTTGGCCCTCATGCGGTCCAAAGGTCTACGACCTGCCGAAGCGATCCACTCTGCATGTCATGCGTGGATGAACCAGTTTGCGTTGGCGGCAGAGTTGAAAACGGAGTGCAAGGCTGCGGAGAAGGAGTACAAGGTCTCCGAGTCGAGGCGGAAGCGACCGGCGAGGTAAGACGGGATGGGGTTCGCAGTGTCGATCTCACTAAAGGTCGGTCGTATTCGGTACAGGCTTATATTTTACGATGCGTCGGGCAAGAGTGGTGCTTCGGCGCAAGGTTTCGATCATGGTGGGTTCGTTTGGTCGTGCTTGTAGAAGTGACCTCAAACGTTGCGCATACAGCCTCTGAGATTCTACGCAAAGCCCACGATGCCGTCGAGCGCTGTCCGTGCGCAGAAGGCTGCGCATATTGTACGTCCTCGCCTTTTCTTGTGTTGACGCGCATCCCGATCTCGAATACGACACCATCAGGTATCCATAGCGCGAAATGCAAAGAGGAGAACAAGGTATCATCCAAGTTGGGAGCGCTGCTCGTCCTACGTGGGCTTCTCAATTTAGAAATCAACCCGGAGAGTATTCCGGAGAGGGTGGATGAGGAGACAGGGTTTGATACGATCGTGGAAGCGGATTACGTGCGAGCTGTGGATGGAGTGGAGGTTGAACGTTGAGCAGCAGGGGAGTCCGTTGATTCGATCTAGGTGGCACCTCTCAACATTAATATGATTGAAATGATATCCTTTCCAGCGGTTCAAAAGATATGCTCATTGAATGGAACCCGAGCCACCCTCGAAGCGGAACACTTCCTCGAGATCCTAACGACCGATGCCACTCAGTACTCAACCACCCCTCATCTCGCACACTTACCGTCCACCACGGCACGTCCCCCCCACTCCCCGTGGCACCCTCATTAAAGCTCTCCTGCATTCCGTCGGTCAGTTTCCACCACCGCTGCGTGTCCTCATCGGCCGCGATCGCTGCCATATCCTTGTCATAGTCCTCACCGGTGTATTTAAACGTGGCAACGAGGAGCTGGAGAGGGGGGTAATGGTGAATGGAATAGTCGGTGATGTGGTGACGGGCGAGGGTGGCGAGGACGGTGGGCCAGACGGCTGCGTGTACGGTTTTGTATTCCTCTGCGCGCTCTGGTTTGAGCTGTGTCGTTGTTAGTATGGACGGGGTGAGATGGTGAATTTATACCTTGATGATTTGGCAGATGCGTTTCGGTTTGGACATTGAACTCGTCGCTCTCGAAAGTGGCCGAAGGCACCTCTTTTTCAATCTCCGCTCTGCCTCACTACCTTTCACGCACCGACCAAGCGCAGTTGCTAGATCCGTGTTATATACCACCGTAATAAATCACTCGCCATGGCTGAAGGAAGCAACTATGACTTTCTTTTCAAGGTGCGTCCTAATCTCATCCACACGTACCCTCTCACACAACCATCACATTAGGTCGTCCTAATTGGTGATTCTGGAGTAGGCAAATCGTACGTCGTTCAAAAAAAAACGTTTCTAGCGCGCACCCTCTAACCCACGCTTGCCTTGACAGAAATCGTATGCATGGTCTCGCGCGCATTGGATGGATGTTATTGACAGATCTCTCTAGTGCTCTCGCGGTTCACCCGAAATGAATTCAACTTGGACTCGAAATCGACGATCGGTGTCGAGTTTGCGACCCGCTCCATCAACGTCGACGGTAAGACCGTCAAGGCACAAATTTGGGATACTGCAGGACAAGAGCGGTACCGGGCGATCACTTCAGCGTCAGTAACCCCCCCTACTCGCATGCCCTTGACCCGCGCTTGCTCACGTGGATCTTGAATAGATACTATCGTGGTGCAGTCGGTGCGCTGTTGGTGTACGATATCTCGAAACATGGCACGTACGTCAACGTGACGCGGTGGTTGAAGGAACTTCGGGACCATGCCGACTCGAACATTGTCATCATGCTCGTTGGCAACAAGAGCGACCTCAAGCACCTGAGGGCTGTCCCTACCGAAGAGGCAAAGAGCTTTTCAAGTCAGTTGGGTCTTGGACGCTGTGGATGGTTTAACAATGTCTTGTTGCAGGTGAAAATGAGCTGTCGTTCATTGAGACTTCGGCGCTGGACGCTTCGAACGTAGACTCAGCTTTCCAAACTATCCTCACCGGTCAGTGTGCCACTGGCATGTCAACTTGGCAGATATTGACGCTGTTGGCAGACATCTACCGGATCACGTCGAGCAAGTCGCTCGAGCAATCGGCAGACGCAATCAGGGCACCGACCAGTGACACCATTCCCGTTGCCATCGATTCGTATGCGCCTGCCAAGGGTGGTTCGTGCTGCTAAGCGGGTGGTTTGATCGCATCTCGTGGTTGTAGCTGTCAACGCTGCTGTAGCGATGAGGATGTGTCTGTTGTTCTACTTGTGTATAGGTACTGTTGTTCCCTGCTAATAGTACGATTATTTTTCGAGAAAAAAAAAAAAGGTTTGCGAGCGGCGCGACCCAGAGCGCGGCTGATGACATGCCCTGATCTCCTGTGACTAATTCGGCAGATCCAGAAGGTTGCGGAATTGCTTCCCTGGCCAATCAAGGATCAATTATTCCAAGTTTATTCAAGCCTTACGGCGCGAGAAACTGTGGACACCAAATTTTCTGGAGGGGACAGTCTTGAACCAGCGCACTCGTGAGTAATTTCGCTGTGATAAACCATCTCGCATCCCCCGGCTTAGGGCCATTACAGCCGCTAGTCTACCGGTCCGTTCTTGGCCTTTGTCTCTTTGTAAATTATGTCGTGTCTCCTACAACAATGGAGGTGGACTCAGATCGTCAGTATAAAGGCAGCTCATTCTGTCGCCTGGTGGGCATCCCATCTTTCCTCTCGCCCTCCATGTATCCCTGTGTACATCTTCCCATTCACTATCCTTCATCGGGTCCCGCACCTCCGTCGCCCTTCGTGGCAAACACGGTACCCGATTACTTTGGTGGTAGGCCTACTCCCCCTCCCAGCCCTCCGGATGCCCGTGCCACCCTCACCGTTGATGATTACGCGCCCTGTCCCCCGACCCCGCGCTACGTCCCCTCCGGTGTGCACCCTAGGACCTCCGAACAGACACCGCACAACTCCTGGTTCACATCGGAACTCGACCATTCTACTTCCTTTGCGGACCCTCCAACGGATGAAACTCGCAACGATCCTGGCGACCAGGCTCGATACGATGGTCCAGTGGCTCACTCGCAACGCCCGCATGTGTCGGATTACCTCATCTACTCCCCCGAGACGTATGCAATTCCGAGCCCCATATCGATAATGATACAACGCGCCACTTTGGATCAATATGGTCTTCGAAACAATCCCGTCATCCCATCGACCTGTCCTAAACCCCTCAGGCTATTTTCCCTCACCGGTGGGCATATTCCAATGACAGGATCTGACGGTCAAGACAGACAGTCATTCGAATACTACACCAAGCGTCCTATGCTATCCCCTCTCAGGGCGCCCGAATGCGCCCTCGCGTATAGTTATCCGATCGACTGCATTGAAACTGTCCAGCGTACGCTCCGTGTGGACTGGTCCTTGGTGTATCCGAGTCCAATTCCCATCATCATTATCCGCTCACACGATTTCATTGGTCCCTACGCTTTCGGCAGACGTCTGGATGGTTTCGCCTTTATCATGCCGACCGAGGACTCGATCTGGCCCGTTGTTCGCCGGCGTGGTGTTGACTCAAACTTTAGGCCTTTGGATCCCTTCACCAGGGTCGAGACCGGCATATGTTGTAAGGGTGGTGCATTGTATCGGCCTCAACATATCGTGGCCTCCGACTTCGCCGTAAACGTTTTCCTGGAATTTCCCGATCCTCCAACAGGACAGAGCTCTCGCTGCGATTATCTGGGTGCGTTTGTGTTACAGGTGATGGTCGATTTAACTATCCATAGCTCCGTCTGGGCGGATATGAACCCCGAGGTTCAGCGTTTCGTGTATGATCGCGTCCCTTACCGCTTCCAAGGCCGGCCTTACCTCCCGTACGTTCGGTTCTGCTACTACAAGTGGGACAAGCACATCATTGGGTTGTCGGACGAAATCACTGTGCGCGAATCGCTCGCTGGAACTATATGGGCGGCCGACTCGGACCATTCGGATTCCATGGATTCTGGTTCCGACACTGACGAGGATACTGCCTTCACTCCCATTGCATGCTCTCCTGAACAGGGCCATATCTCCTTTATGGAACTTTCCCCATCTGCGTAGCCTCTACCGTTCAATGCTAACATCCGTCGCTTTCGGATCTCTTCCCCCATATGTTCCCATTCCATTTCACTAATTCATTCACCCATCCTTACTTTGTTCATAATTCTTGCATCGATTTTCTCTTCACTAATATGCTGCTATGCAATCTTGACATGCCTGTTGGCCGGGGCTTTGTACTGACCATTACACGTCACACTATATTGCTCCTCCTTTTCTTTTCATTTCATTCTCTCTTTGGCATGTCTCTCTTATCGATCGGAGCTTTGTAACCTTTTTCAACAAATTATTCATGTTCATTGGTTTCACATCAGTTCTCGTGGTCTTTACATGGTTGAGTAATCCAAAAAGTCAGTAATCGTTCCAAAGTATTCCGTGGCACTGTTTCTGTCAAAGATGGCCAGTACACCACCTCAGTTCATCTTGATCTTCTCCACCACACCTATGCGCAGATTAGCATCCAACCACAAAAGCAAAAAAAAAAAAGACGACCGACCTCGTTTGCCCACCAACCCAAACTTGCGCGCCGTACGCGAGGCAAACAACACGGCAAGCACCAACGCACACGCCGAACGTGCCGTCTCAGGGTCCAACGGGGCAATCTTGTCTGCACCCGCACCCCCGAGCGCACCTGCGAGCACGGCGTGGAGGTCTGCCCAAAACGGCTGGGCATGTGTCAGCGTCGCATAGATACCCGTGACGAGCGGGGCGCTCCATAGGTCGGTCGTCGTCCAGCCATACGGCTGAAGTTCGGCGGGCGTGGTGAGCGTCAGCGGGGTAGGGTGGAGGAACGAGACGAGGTTGGTCATGTAGAAGCCGCCGTTGGTGATGAGCTGTGGGAGCCGAGTCAGCGACACACGGACAAAGGACGACGGTACGTACAAATGAAGAGAGGAGGAGCGCCCAGGGCGAGTTAGATACAGCGGGCGAGGGACTGCGGAGTACGACGGGGGGTACGAGGGTACATATGAGCATGGCGCGGGTGTGCGCGTCCAAGAAGGATAATGGGAACTCCGAGTTGAGCGCCATGGGCGGCAAAAAGGGGAGGGTGTCAACGAGCGTTTGTGCGGCGATGTACAGCAGAGGGCCGACGCCCGAGATCATGAACGAGGCGGGGACACCGAGGAGGGGAGCTGGGCGGTTGGGTTGGATGATACAATGCGATCGGGGAGATGGAGGGCGTACCTGCGATGACTTCCCCGCCATAAACGACCGTCAGCACGGTGAGCGCATCTCTGACAAAGGAACGGTCTTCGAGGGCAGGAAGCTTGCTGTCTGTCGCACGTCGTTTGGCATGGTCGTCCTTCAAGTTCTCTCTCAGGTGTCGAAGCACGTAACAGAGACGGAATGCGGCGAGCAAGTCTAGGGAGCTGATCTGGAGACCAAACCAGGAGAATGGTGCCAATGGTGTCAACGCATACTGGTACAGCGAAACAAAGGGCTGGAGACTCATGATCGTGCTGGAAAGAGAGTGCTAGACAGTCTGTCGCTTAGCGTCGTTCCCAAGCAGGCTATTCTGGGGCAATGGGCATTTCCAGCACATGTGACCATTGTTACATCACAACTAATCTAACGAACATGCGCACTAGTACTGCGGTACAGGTGGGGGAGGAGGAACCATTCCTCCAGGCGGTGGCATCATCCCAGGTGTAAATCCAGGTGGTGGTGGAGGGAATGTGCCAGGCTGGAACATAGACATATTTGCTGGTGGCGGCGGTGGCGGCATCCCCATCTGCATACCAACTGGCGCACCCATCATAGGCATCGTTTGAGGCACCACCGTTTGCTGAGGCGTAAACCCAGGGGGCGGTGGAGGCGTCTGCGCCAACGCGCCTGCAAACTGACCCTGGTATGGTCCTTGGAAACCAGGCATGGGGGGCCGCGCACCAAACGCCATCGGTGCGGGGGGTGGCCGAGCACTAACAGGCAGCGCATTGTTCTTCCGTGCTTGGGCAGCGAGGAGACGTTCTGCAGATGTACCATGTCGTTCACCTTTTCCGTCCTTTTTGAACGCGTATTGCACAGTGATGGCCTTGTTCATCAGGAATTGACCGTTCATTGATTCGATGGCTGCATCGGAGGATTCGAAGTCGGTATACGAAACGAAGCCGTAGCCTTTTGATACCCCCGAACCTGGGTCGCGAGCAATCTGATGGTACGGGAGACCATGAATCACGTATCCAAGTCAAGCACATCGAATGACATACCTTGGCTGTTGTAGCCATAACCCCGAATGCACTGAACGTATCGTAGAGCAGCCGTTCGTCCACGTTCTCGTCCAGATTTCCGATGAAAAGGTTCGCACCGACGTCGAGTTGTTTTTTATCAGAGGATGCCTACACCCGCGTCGTTGAGTCGACATCGCCTAACGGACACCATGTCGTGACATACCTTGTTCACTCGTATGGGCTTTCCCCATAGCTTTATCTGGTTCATGATTTTGCACGCATATTCGGCATCTTCCTCTGTCAAGAACTCACAGAAACCGTATCCTTGATGCGTCATGGATACACGGTCCTTTGGGAGATGCACGTTGACTAACCGAGAATGTATAAGTCTTTTGATGGGTCCCGCCCGATGATTGGGAGACGTACCCACTGGTCCCGCTTGTAGCATGAGCTCCCATATTATTGCGTCCGTAACTCGTTCGTCGAGGTTTCCCTGGTGGCAGCGGTGTTTGTTAGATACTCTGAATGCATTCCTTGGTACAAAATCCTCACCAAGTACACCGTCGCCTCTTGATTCCTGTCATCTTGTGGCCGGGACATGGCGGTTGGTGGTCAAAGTCAAATGTCCTCCTGACATCGAAAGCACGTGACGTATTAGGGAGTTCAAATAAACATCTACACTCTCTTGCTCCAAGTTTGAAGCACATGAACGACTCAGCAAGGTTGCATGATCCAAAGTATTAGTATTGCCCCCCAGAAAATCGATACAACTAAAGACAGGCAGAAACTCGATCTCTAGAAACCAAAGTTCCAACCTTCATTTTCAAAGACGATCGCAAACATCTTCTCAGTAAAAACACTCGACCAAATCTTGTCCTGATCCTCCAGATCCACGTAAAAACGTTGAGCAAATGCGGCGACGCCGCGAGAGAAATACTGCGCGGATTTGCCTCCCATCGAAGGGCCGATGGGGCTGCCGTTTGGATCCTGGGTCCCAGACTATTGACCTTCCGCTACCCGGTCGAGAAATATCCGAATGGCAAACGGCCCTAGTAACATCCACATGTGCCGTAGCCTTGGTACCGATCCCAATGCCTTGGGGAAGTCCAATCCTGGCCCATTGCATCAGCGCTAATGCATACCAACACCCACCGCAGTCGCATCTTAGGTGGAACACACACGCTCTGTTAAGCCATGCGCGTTCGAAGTGCTGTCCATGCGTCCGCTCGTCTGGATGTATTTAGTACGCACTTGTATAAGACGTCTGGGTTCGTCTCTGACGCAACGTGCGGACTAGTAGCTCAAGCGCTCACGTTTCAGCCATCGAAGTGCTTCATCCAGCCATTCGGCGAATCCAGTGTCACGTTTACCATTCAGGCCCTTTTTATCCCGGAACGATATCATCAACCTGATGACATTCTTTTTGGTGATTAATGGTTGTTGCTGGTGAAGTCCGCCTCTCGTTCAATTGCCACTGAAGGCGGACGCCCAGTGTCAATAACAGCGTGTGCTGCTGCATTTATCACGCCTTCGTAAGTTCATTAGATCTTGTTGTCTGCTTTTAGACTTGTCAGCAGTAACTTGAGGGAAATGTATAGAACGACTTCACTGACACGGGTCGCTCCTCGAGCCATTTACCCACTGCTTGATACTCACGGTTGTGAATAGTGACTTGTTCTTTATGACAGGGGGACGATAACTTGGACATGCACAATGTTATTGTGTGTCGGACCGAAACGTACGTTGTGGACTCGAGTCACCACACTCCACGCGATAGTCAAAGCAATCCTGTCTCGCTTAGGATAATCCATAGCTGCCCACAATCCTTAAGGATAAATACGTGGGTCACCCTGTCGCACTGGTGTTCTTTCATCCGCCATGGCCACTACTCATCAGAACGAGACTGCTGCGACTCAATCAGAGCTCGCTGTCGTAGAGAAGGCACAACCCGTCTCCCAGCCCCAGTTTGAATCCATCTCATTCTCTAACATCTCAAGATGGGTCACCGGCGGTGACGTGGTTGACGAAATACAGGATCAGGTAGATGCTCCTCGGTCGTACATGTGGCCGGAAATATCCCCGATTCACCACCATTGCCTCGTACACGGGGTGGTGGGACACGCCATTTCCAAGTTCGAATGCACAAAACAGCTTGTTAGAGCCGTCTTTGACGCGCTTCAGGGTGCGCTTGATTTGAACTATGTACTTAACCGGACACTGAGACGAACGCGAAGCTCACTCACATGCATTTGAAGTCGCGAAGCTCTTGCATCGTGATATAAGTGCGGGGAACATCACTATAACAGACAAGGGAAAGGGCTTGTTGATCGACTGGGAGTTGGCAAAGAACGTGGGCGAGGGTGGAAGTGATCGCACGGTAAGCCATCCAGCATAATATCGGTTTACCACGCACTGATCACCGTAAATTTGATCAGGGAACTTGGCAATTTATGTCGGCAAAAATGCTTATGCACTCTGGCAAGATGCACACGTTGACGGATGATCCCGAATCATTCCTCCACCTCATAGGGTGGATGACGTTGCGCTACGTTCCCGCCACTGATTCTTATGAATCTGATGATCGTGGCAGAGACATGGCCATGTTTGATGAACGTACTGTGCCTAACGGACAGTGGAGCCATGGCGGGTTCAAGAAGTCTTCCGCCTTGTGTGGAAACTGGTATCCATCAGACACATTCCAACCTAGAAATCCCACCCCAATCTTCAAGTTAGTTCAGCAATTGCGCAAGCCATTCAAGTCTCTTTACGAGGTGTATCCAACTGAAAAGGACCGGATGAAGACAAACTTTCCGCTAGATCCCTCTGACAGGGAATTATTACGATTACGTGCTGTGATCGATCAGCATGATGAAGATATACGACTACTGCAGTCTTCCTCATTCTTTATCGATGAGATGCAAAAGGCCCTGGACAAGAATGATTGGCCTACCGGCGACAAGGCTGATACGGATCTACCTATTACTTTACCCGTCAGGCCTACGGTGAAGCGCTCGCAGACAAATGCGAGCTGGTTTCGACATATACATAGCGTATGGGAAAGGTCCGTAGGATTGCCAAGGCGCTCGAAGCGCGCGGCGAGTCCAGCGCCGGAGTCGGGTACGAAACGTCGTCGTGGTACCCCCGCTGGGCTAGAATCTCAGGCATGATCATGTCCATCTCTATTTCTGGATTTGTATTCTGTTTTCTGTATGTACCGTGTATGCTTTTCAGTGGGTTTAACAAATTAGTTCGTGTCACGGCTCCCATACACTGGTAGAGGTGTATCGTACAGATACATACGCACCTTTCTCGACGTTGGCAAGATATGCTCAGCAGCGCCGCGATCCTCAGCGACCAGTCTGAGCGTTAACGTTCAACCTCGGTTCGAACCGTAGTGAACCGAACGTTGGTTCCACGCAAGTTCCAGAAAAATATGAGGCAGACGCTCGTCGCTCGCGCTCTCGAATCCATCACATTATTTTTCGTACAGACTTCACATGCATAACACGCGCCACCGAAAGGGCGCTTGGAAATCAATGTCCATTACGCACTACTACCACCATCGCCACGGATTTC
>JBBPLM010000597.1:0-11755 GCA_038089795.1 Pulchroboletus neoregius | reverse complement strand
GTATAGAATCATTTCGATAGCTGGAACAAGGGCAGGTGAATCGACGAACGAGTACAGAAAACGCGGAGCTCACTGGACGTAATAGTAGAATCTGCCCTCATCGTAAGCATGCGCCTCGTCACAATACACTTTGGGAAGAACACTCACGTTTGCATGCATGTAATCCCGTAAAGTGCGGTGCTGAGGATGACGCCAAAGTAAAATGCGCCGTATAGAGGTCCAATTGGCGGAAGAGATTGTTCTGGGTTGGTTGACATGAGTTATATCGACTCGACCCCTTGTTTCAGTGAACGGTATGAAAGACCGGGACTCCACATAACAAGGAGTCGAGGACACGCTGTAATTACCCATGACCACCGGCTTGGATTCCACTGGGAAAGGTCACCATGATGATGATGCTGTTCAAGTTGTAAACCCCGGGGCCCGCTGGGATCCTCAGATTCTCACAGCGCTCACAAAGCCGCCTTCATGTACTTGTGATATAGTTAGGTGTAGACTAGAAATACTGTGTGTTGCTCGTTCAAAAAAAGATGAAGCTGTTCCCGGTTTGTCGTATCTTTTTCTTGCTAGAGGTCCCGAACCGTGTATGCGATCGTATTACTGTTGTAAAGTTGCCTAGCTAGATCTTTCTGAGTCGCCCGTGCGAACTTCAAGTGTATCACCTTCGAACTCCTAGACCACGTCAGACGCAAACACCGTACGCGATGCCGAGCGATAGAGAGACATTGTTGAACATGGGGTTCGACCCCGCCCGCGTCGATTGTCAGTTCCATCTCCCTCTTTCCTCGCTTCTGTTAAACCAAGTGATGCATTACTGACATAGTCCTCTCTTTCTTCTTGATCCGTTGTTGTGGTGCGATGGATGATGGAACGATCGAATGAATGAATGCGATGGGGGCACGCGTCGTCGTCACGCTAGGGGCACTCCAGGCGACGAACGGACGGGGACTTCAACCCGCGATGGATCACTTGTTCGAACACGAATCCGACCCCGTTCCTGCGTCCGGTTCTGGCACCTCATCGACATCGACGGGCGCGGGTGGGAACGCGATGGATGTGGACGACGACGACGACGGGGATGTGGATGGGGCGGGGTTGGGAGATGGAGATGTCGAGGCCAAGGTACGCCACGCGTGTTCGCCATCGCTTTGTTGTCATCATTATCACTTGCGACAACTCGCTCATTGGTGGACAGAGCATCAAATGTTCGATCTGCAACAAGACGTTTCGAAATACCGCCTTGGCGAATTTCCATGCCGAAAAGAGCGGGCACGATCAATTCGAGGAAAGTATAGAAGAAGTATGTGAATATATACAAGAGGTGGCTTCTTTTTGGCTAACGACTTTCTCTCCCCTCGATGCTGCGCATGTCAGATCAAACCACTGACAGAAGAAGAGAAGCAAGAGAAACTCGCAGAGTTGCGTCACAAGATGGCTGCAAAACGTTCGGTCAAGGCAGAGGAGGACGCCAAGGAAGCAAAAGCAAATGAACACATTCGGCGTAAGCAGGGCAAGGTGAATCGATCAAAGAACCGTATCGCATGCCGTCCGTTCTCACCTCTACGTCGCTCTAGGACATGAACAAGATCAAGGAAGAGTTGAAAGCAAAGGAGATTATTAACGAAGCAGAGCAAAGACGACGAGGTACCGTTATTTCCCATTCCCCCACGTCTTACATCCGCTAACGGCCTGTGTAGACAAGATTGACGATGCCAAAGCCAGGGCAGCCGTCCGCGCTCAGATTGAAGCCGACAAGAAAGCCCGCGCTGAAAAAACAGCGCGTGAAAAGGCACTCCGAGAGGGTCGACCGATCGTCGATGCCGCCCTCTCCACGTCTTCCTCCACCACCCCTACGACCCCTGCGGCCACGAGTGGGGTGGCAAGTAAAGACTTTAAAGACACCCGGCTCCAGATTCGGCTCGCGAGTGGGGGCACGCCGTACGTGACGACGCTGCCAAGCGATTCGAGTACGTCACATTGGCCCATGGCCTTTTCATTGTTTTCCCACTGCGACTGATCCCTCCAACAGCGCTGCAGAACGTTGCCGAGTTTGTCGCTGCACAGACGCTGAGCGTCAGCGTTGACACGGTCTTGTTTACCCAACAATTTCCCAGGTGAGTTTATGTTCGCGTATGCGTTGGTGTCGGGGTTGAGCTGACCCTGGCTTCATTTTCTTCATTTCGGGTCGCTAGGAAAACGTTTACGCGGGACGAGTTTGGAAAGACGTTGCGAGAGTTGGGGCTGACGCCTTCTGCGGTGGGTCTTATTATGTTTTCGCCGTTTGAGGGAGCTGATGGTGGACATCAGGTCTTGATCGCGTCTTGACTTTAATACGAAGAAGAAGAAAGGCAAATTTGCTTGTGTGGTGTATGTCATGTGTATAGTATATTGCATGGACATCAACGTCGTGTCTATATACCTGTCGAGTCCGTACGTGCTTAGTACTCTAGCAACGCGATCGCACCGTCGGTATGTCCTATCGCAATCCGCCCCGCTTCTTCATCCATCGCGATGCGTGTCCACGCATCGTCGTTGCGTACACCAAACACCATCGACATACCGCTCGATTTAGAGACAGTGGGTTCTTCGCCCGTCGTTGGCGTCTCCGGGACCAGTTTCCCACTCCAATCCCCACTCCCGGGTTGAAACACCGTCCCCGCCAAGCGCTGACCGCGTTCACTCGGTCCTCCCCACCACTCTTCCGTATAATTATCCAACCAGAGCGCGGTGCCGTACCGTCCAAAGGTCATTGCTGATTGGCCGAACAAGCGAACGGGCGAGCTGATGGTGTGGATGAGACGAGGGCGGATGTCGTACGGGAGGTTATATTCGGTCGTACATAGGGGCGAGGATACATGGGGGGTTGTGGTTGCAGCGTGTCCGTGCTGTCTGATGTGATAGCTCGGGTTCGGGAGAAAGAGGTAATGGTGGAGGACGTTGACGGGCCATGGGTAGATGCTTCCGAAGCGGACAAAGAGGTGAACGGGGCGGGGGAGTGGGCTGGGAGAGGACGTGCGTTGTTCGCAGAGTACGACGGTGTCAGTGCGCCATTGAAACTTGAACTTGGCGAGTGGGTAGGCGATGGGCGCGTCGCGGACGGGGAGGATGTTGGGGCGTGGTGTGGTAGTGTAGATCTCGACGGACTGGACGCGGACGACGAGGGCGTAATCGTGTGCGAGGTGGATGGCTTGTATGCGGTCGTCGGGCTGGGATGGGGGTGAGTGGGTGCGAGGGGCGTGTGAGAGTGTATACTGACCTGGATGAGAGACGGGTTGAGGAGCTGGAGCTTTTCTTGGAAGAGGTCGGAGAGGTCCCAGAGAGAAAGGGCGCCGTCGTCGTCGTCGATGTGACGGGTGACGAGGGTGGAACCGGAGAGGAGGTGGAGTTCGCGGATACCATCAATGATGGCTTCGGTTTCAAACGCAGATTCGGGGTCATTGGCATCAAAGTTGATCGAGAACGTCTCTGTCCTGAGGAAATGGTTGAGTGAACGGAAGAAACGGTAAATGAAGAGATGGAGGTACTGAGCAGATTGGAGGGCGAGTACGGCTGAACTGTTTGGATCTGAATTCAGGACGACACCGCCGTAGGGACCGTCTGCGTGCCTGAGCTCTGCAATGCATCTCGGCTGGTCACTCGCCACGTCCCAGCACTGCAAGAAGTACATTCTCGGTCGGACCGTCATCCGAACGGAGATCAACCATCGGTTTGATCGACCTGGTAAAAACTGGAGAAAAATGATGCGCGCGCTCGGTTCGGTGGGGGTGTTGAACGTGAGTTGTCTGCGCGGGACGGGCTCGGGTGAGGACCAGTTCTGACGGAGGGTGAGGGCGCGGTGGGTGAGGGATTCGAGTTCGTCGGCAGAGAGGTCGGCGAGGGGGGTATCAGCGAGGGGGATTTGTTGTTCGAGGACGTGCTGGTGGAAGAGGAGGACCCAGAGAGTGCGGAGACGTGTGACTTTATAGAGGCACTTGGATGTCTAGAGAAAGGGTGAGAAGAGGACGGTGAGAGGAAGAACAAGACGTACGCGACGGAGAATGAGCACGCTCTGTAGAGGGAGATGCGCGACGATGTCCAAGAGGATATCGAGTGGTACAGGGAGAGAAGGCGAATGATCCCAAGTGTCCATGACGAAGACTGGACATGTTGACGAAGTTTTATAACGCGATTCATTGTAAACACACGAGAAAATCGGAGAGGACGACCTCGAGGACGAGAAGGGTCCGTGAAAATCGCGTC
The DNA here is from genome assembly GCA_038089795.1 of Pulchroboletus neoregius. Classification (NCBI taxonomy): domain Eukaryota; kingdom Fungi; phylum Basidiomycota; class Agaricomycetes; order Boletales; family Boletaceae; genus Pulchroboletus; species Pulchroboletus neoregius. The sequence goes on along the minus strand of JBBPLM010000597.1, from coordinate 7,516 downwards.
AAGTTATGAGATTAGATTAGATTCAGTTACGCCGGCTAAAGTTCAATAATTCCCAACGCGTTCTTCAATTCTATTCCATGTCATAACTCGGTCGACATGGACCTCGACGACGCACCATCACCATCACCACCACCACCGACGACGACGAGGAGACCGTCCACGGCGCACGACCGTCCAACTCGCACACCGTTTGGACCTCGAATACGCACCAAAACAAAACATTCAACCGATATGGTAGACTCGCCGCTCTCTTCGTCGACACTCTCCAGACCAGACTCTCCCAGCGCAGAGTCCACCGTTCTCTCCATCGACGCATCTCTCATCAGCACTTCATTTACCCCACTACCGCCCTCTACCGCCCATGCAGACGCCGCAGTCCAAGCACCCTCCACGCCGTCCCCATCGCCCCCAAAATCAGCACCAACGACTTTTATCGCACCGCCCCCTCTCACTCCCCCACCCACCATCTTGTTCGAATCCACACCCGTCCCATGGAAAGGTCTCCCTTTTGAAGTAGCACAGTGGTCCTTTTCTTCCTCAGAACTCCAGGAAATCGTCTCCAAAGCAATCCGTCTCAGCGCCCGCGAGTCCTTTGTCCGTTTACTGTCACTTCAAGCCCTCGAGGTCGACATCGTCCAGGAGGCAGAACGACTCGACACTGAGCGTGCCACAGCCCAGGCAAAATGGCGCTTCGAGGTCGGTCGACGCACAATGCTCATGCAGGCCCTTAATTCCATCGTCGCTTCTTCGGCACCGAATCCCACCAGCGACAACGACAATGAGAATCTCGTGGCCTCCTTCATTAGTCAGCTCGCCTCCTCCATCGCCTCGTGTGACGCTCTCTTGTCGTCCATACTCCAGTATTCGGACCAACAGTCTCAGATTGCCCTCGTACAGCACCAGCATTGGGCCTCGGCGCTCGGGATTGCCTTGAGAAAACTCAACAAGGCGCATGAACGCCAGACAGACGAACTCAGGCGTGTCCAGACGAGGGTTCAGACCCTCGAGGACGAACTCGAGGAAGCATGGCGCGAAGCTGAAAAAATCGCCGTCGAATTCGATGAGCTCGAGCAGGAGGTCGCAGCGAGTGAGGATGGCTCACAGGGCGTCGAAGAGCGTCCAGAAGAAGACACAGAGCCAGTCGCAGGCCTACAAGTCAAACAGGATCTAGACGAAACAGTGACCATTAACACCGACATCGCTGTCGTGCTTGGCGTTACTGCCACCGCAGTCGCATCCAAGGCGACCCTCGTCAACTCCTCAGGCAGTCCCAGACCCATCGACAAATCTGACACCAAGTCAATCCGGTCTCTCAAGTCGACACGCAGTCGACGATCGATCCGCGATGGACCGAGTCATCTCTCGCGGCTGTCTTCTGCGCGCACGCGGAGTCGCGCTGCTTCCAATGCCAGCCTACGACTCCCCAAAGCACTGCGTTCGACACCGTCAACGCATACATCCCCCGTCGATGCACCCCCCATTCCTACATTCCCACTGTCCAACGGCCAAGGCCGGTCTTTCTTGGACATGAGCACTATCGTCCGCGAACACGTCCGAAAAGGCCTCCCACCACCTCGTTCGTATCGTTTATACCTCTTTCTCGTATACATGCTCACTATCCTCACAGGCCATCCCGAACCAAATGTCGCCCTGCCCACCCCACCCCACTCGGCAGGCCTCCCACCGACACGCGTCCCGTCCATCTGGGTCGAAACAGACGGCGGTAAAACCACCCGTCTCAACGGCCTCGACCGGACCCATTCCTTGCAAATCTTTTCGTCGCTCACTGGGCGAACACCGAAAAAGGCACGACGGAGCAATCTCGTGATGAGCTTGACAGGATCGGATCGGGGCTCGGATTCCGCTACGGGATCGCCCGTCGAGGGAGGTGCAGGCCTGGAGACTGCCTCGCCGATATCGAACGGGTCTCCCGTTTCACTCCCGACGCAGGCGCACGCGCATTTTCACATTCGCGGACCGAGCGCGTCGTCGTCGTCGAATGCGAGCGTGGGTGTGGGTGTTGGGAGACCGGGGTCTGCGGGGGCGCGGTTGACCACGACGAGGGATACGCGGACGCCTGTGCCAGTGGCGACGCCGAGACGGTCGCTTGTGAGTCGTGCGAGTTCGGTCATTTTGAGGCGGTTGTCGCAGGCGACGATGGGGAGCAGTCGGATGGGGGGTGGGGGGAACAAGGCACTTTCGTCGCCGTCGAGGTCACGTGAGGCGTTGCGGTTGAGTGGGAGTGAACACGGGTTGGAGAGATGGAGAGAGAGGGAGGACGAGGAAGAGGCTCAGGGGGAGGTGATGTTGATTGGGTCTCCACATGCGGCATTGTTTGACGATCCGTGATGACCCGGTCTTGTTCGACCTCGAAAAAGAGAAGAAGAAAAAACCGACCTGCTTTTCAGTTTTGTTTCGATCCATGCTCCCTTGTTTTCGACATTGATCGACGCAAGTTTGTTTATCGCTATCTGTCATTCGTTTGATTCCTTGTTTGATTCCTCTTTTCGTTCCTTTGCTTTCCTTTTCTTCTTTTTTTGCGCGTCATATATACACCATTACACGTCTCTAGGGAAACATACCTACTATTATTACCTAACCAAATACCGAGCTTGAAAACGCCAAGTCTATAGTGCGCTGTACACATATAATGATTACCGTTGAGCCAGGATGATTCGGGTGGTCGGATGGGCATGCCAAGTGCTCAGAGTCTGGATGTGTCAATGTGTAGTGGGAAGAAAAAAAAAGGGAGAGATGGTGATGGGTGACTGATTAGAGTCCACTGGCATGACCTCCCAAACCGGCGTCTCGGAGACCTACCTCGCGGACGTGAATACCTGCAGGCCAACAATGCTGGTAAGCTAGGTTCTCGACTACTCCGAGCTCGCATCAGCAACACCCAGATATTAGGAATGTGATAGATGAAAAGTTGCATACCATTTTCTGGCAAAGGACTTTGAAGCTTCGAGGTCCGATGGCGCTCAAAGGGAACTTGCGGAATGGCTTCGCGTTTACCTTGACTTGCTTCCGGACGGACGATCTATCATGATGATCTGAACGGAAGCATTGTTTTGGGTATCCAGTCATTGTTGCCGATTGCTGGTATCATTGATCTGCCGGTTCGTCATCCTCGTCAAGGGGTATCAACCATGTTGTGATCGAATGATAGCCAACCACATTATTTTCTCGGCGCCGAGATATAGTCGAGTTGCATCCAGAAGCAAAACGCTCTCAACCTAAACCCTGGTTTCATGCACCGTTGCACCTGGTGACGTCAGGAGACGGATCGAGATGATGCACTTTAGCAAGTGATTGAAAAGACATACATGGTGTATAACGGTCCAACGTTCAGAGATCCACATGGATGAACGGCAGTCAACCTTCAAACGGCACGTTGCCATCTCGAAGCCGTCCAACGGCATCGTGCAACGCGCGTGCAGCCTCCCGATAATCCGGTGTGGTGCCGCTCTGAAACAGTTGCTCGTACATGTCCTTTGCCACCTCAGGCACAAGCTTGTCGCTGATCGACCACATCGTACCCAGAACCCCTCTATACTCAACAAACAACATTCCCGCAGCAATATGGATAGCCTCGTCGGAGAGATCCTCGTCACCTTTTGCCATCTGGCACGCAGAGAGAATCGTAAGCGGACGTGATAACGCAATGATGTCGGACACTCTCAAACGGCGCTAATCAGCGAGGCAAAGTCCACTGTCAGTCGGGTTTGCAGCATCTTGGATTCCGTGGCATGCAAAATGGACCCAGTCGGCCTCCTTCATCAGCGCAAGAACTTCCTCGACTGTTCCGGCAGAAGACTCTGTGAGGGTGGTTCGCGCTGATGGAGAGTTCCTGATCACCGCCCTGATGTGCTCCAACTCGATGACCACGTCTGATAATTTGGACTGGCTATCTGAGGATGGCTGACGGACAGCAAGAAGGTGGATATCACTGCTAGATGCGGAATTGAATTTAGGTGAGGACGCAAGAATGCTGAGAGTAGGGATGTACGACGAGATGATGAAATCGTAGACTTTGTGGCCAGGTTGCGAATGCTGCCCATCATAGAAACCAACTGGGTGGATAGGAAGAAACGTAAAGGGCCCAGTTGGACACCAGAAAATGCGTGATAGTTTCCCAGGTGTCTGTTCAGAGAGATTGGTGAATGTCTCGATCGTGAGGGTCAAGTAAGACAATATTACGTACCAAAAAATCCAGGACCGGTTTGATGACACATTTCCACAGGGGGGCCAAGATGGATTGCCAGGGGCCGGGTTGTTCCTGCGATACACGATGTCGATCCCTAATGTGGCGAACGAAGTCTGTGGGGGGAAGCGGCACATGAAAGACATCTCGATCGCAAGCGTACGGTGTTTGTCAACGTCTTGTTGAAGAAACTCCATTCCACGATGCTCTGGACCGTGAGCCTATTCCGATCGTGAGGACAAGGGTTTTTCGCGTGTGACACTAGCATGTTCTAAGGCGGCAGATAGTTCATGAAGTCTACGAAGTTGAAACAGTTTCCCCCAAATAATCGAGCGTCCCTGCTCGAGCCACTCGACAACTGTTTCTGGGCGTCCTGAGTCCATAGCAGCAGCAGCCTCGCGTACTACATCAGCGCCCTGAATGAGCTCACGGTAGCGGTGTTTAAGGGAGAGGCCAATCCATGAGAGTTGAGGAAGAAGAGCAACGGCAACAGAATATGCATGAAGGAGAGAGCGATGACGTGGAAGACGAGCACAGAAAATCCGTTTTGTGATGCACGAAAGCGAACAGCAACAAGACCTGCAGGGGCACAAGCAGCATGGGAGTATGGTCAAACTGCCTGCTTCAGGTCACTTGGCTCTGCGAGGCACTTGAAACGAGTGAGGAAGGAGCTGCCAAGATTGTACAGAAATATGGGCTTGTCTGGGTGGCCATCAGGGGTAAGGTTAACAACATCGAAATTGCTTCCTCCAGGTCACTCAGGTTTCCAAGGTGCTTGAAACAAACTGAGAGGGAGTTCCCAAGGCTGTTTAGACACCCAGGCTTTCCAGGGTGACCATGAAGGGTAAGGTCAACAGCATCATGTTGCTTTGGAACTACTTCCTCCAGGTCGCGCAGTTCTGCGAGGCTCTCGAAACAAGTTCTGAAAGAGTTGCCAAGGTTGTTCAGATATCTGGGCTTGTCAGGGTGGTCATCAGGCACGAGGTCAACAGCGTTCTGCTGCCTCGAAATTGATTCCTCCAGGTCGTTCAGCTCTCCGAGGTGCTCGAAATGAGTGAGGAAGGACTGGCCAAGGTTACTCAGAAACCCAAACTTGTCAGGGTGACCATGAGGGGTAAGGTCGACAGCGTGCTGTTACCTCGAGATTGCTTCCTCCAGATCACTCAGCTCTCCAAGGCGCGCCCGAGGCGAGCTCTGAAGGAGCTGCCGAGGTTGTCCAGACACCTAGGCTTGGCAGGGTGACCACGAGGGGTAAGGTCAACAGCGTCCCGGTACCTCGAGATCGCCTCATCCAGGTCATTCAGCTCTGCAAGGCGCTCGAAACGAGTGAGGAAGGAGGTGCCAAGGTTGTCCGGAAACACGGGCCCGTCAGGGTGACCATGAGGGGTAGGCGAAATTGCTTCCTCAAGGTCACTGAACTCCCCAAGGCAATCGAATTGATATGATAACGCAATACCAAGATTCGTTAGTCCACCAATGTATCCGTGATCCCTAGATGGAATAGACCTGATAGATGCCTCCAAAACCAAAACAGAGATTGCTTGTTGCAGGTCGGCTAAATTAGCGGACCGTCTGATTAAGGACGAGGTGGAATCCTATTCCGCGGATGATTGGCCACCCAAACCATACGTCCTGCGTGCAGCTGGAGGTCGTTGTCCTGGTGGATGGGTTAGTTAGTAAGCTAGGAGCTAGGTCTCTGAACCCACAATCAGCCCGTGGGGACCGGAGGTCGTCGATTTAGGTTGTTGTCAATTTCTGGTGCTTAAACAGCAGCCTAGCATAAACTAAGGCGGGAAACTGAGATGTCAAAGTATGCAACGAGGGACGTACCTGGAGTGCTTTTAAGTGGATGCTCACCGTGTCCACAGGAAATGCGGCGGTGACAGCATTCCTGGAAGAACGTTCAGAATCATAGCACGTGTAACGGCGGTACCAGAGTTTACATGAAGTTTACCTCCGAATTGCTGCAGCCGCGAGTTTACAGACCATCTCATGACAGAGACGTGAGATGACTGAGACTTCCCGCATGGACAAACTACCGAGTGTCAGCTCGGATTCGCTCGGAACACGTTCGACACAGGAAGTAACTCAATGGTTACCTGCAGAGTGCCATTGAACCCTGCTGGGCCATTGAAGGCTGTATTACGTTCCTTCAGAATATCCTGTTTAGTGATCTCAGTATGGTTTTGGGAGACCTCGTAATCCTGTTTGGCACCGGCCAGCCTCCTGCCGAAGTGCCTCGTCATCAGAGTTGAGTCAAGCTTCATAAGTACCAGAGTCATCCCACATTTTCGTTCACCTTTCTTTCAAACACCCATCACAGTCTCATGACCGGTAAATCTGCACTCCTCCTCGGCGGGACAGGCGCCGTAGGGAAACAACTCCTCGCAGAGCTCCTCGCGAGTGACGAATGGGCCCGCGTGGGCGAGTACGGTCGGCGCGTGAGCACGCCCCCGTCCAGTTCGACCACCCAAACCAAACTAGAACAACAAGTGATCGATTTCGAAGACCTCGGCAAGGCGAACCTGAAAGCGGGTCGGTGGGACGTCGTGTTCGTCACGTTGGGCACGACGCGGGCGAACGCCGGGAGTGCGGCCCAGTTTGAAAAGATCGATCGCGAGTGCGTCTGCGAGTATTTTTTTGGGGGGGTGGGACTGATGGGCGATGTCATTATCATAGGTATGTCGTGCGTGCTTGCGAGGCGGCAAAAACGGACGATCCGACCCATGAACAGCGGGTCGTGTATCTCTCGGTACGTCAGCGCTCTCCGTGACGTTCACCGTCTTCTCATGTCAACTCTCTCTCCAAAGTCCGGTGGAGCGAACCCGACGTCGCCCTTCCTTTACACGAAGCGAGTCCCCATCGCACCTCCCGTCCGATTTCGGTCATCACTAACACACCTCACCCATACATAGATCCAAGGGTCTCACCGAACTCGCTCTCGCCCGTCTCGGATACGCAGATACCATCGTCTTCCGTCCAGGGTTCCTCCGAGGCACCCAACGTCCCGAAAGGCGTATCGCCGAGTCGATTGCTGGGTACGTCCTGCACACGTTTTGCCATTTGTCCCGCCCCGCACTGACAATTCCACCCTCTCATCCCCATTTAGTGTCATCACTGGCGCCGCCGCGCATTTTAGTCCCCACGTCGAAATTGAGGTGTGTTTCCCTCCCTTCCCTTCCCCATTGTCCTTCAATACGATTCCTCGGCACAGGTGTCACTACTTGCTAAATCGATAGCCAAGGCTGGTGCCCTCGGGTCATCACACATTCCCAGCGACGTTGGCGCGATTAAGGTCGATGCTGACCAAGG
>JBBPLM010000596.1:0-11770 GCA_038089795.1 Pulchroboletus neoregius | reverse complement strand
TGTTTCCCCATCATCAGTGGGACGCTAAGCAAGATAGACCCAGTAGTACACACTCCTCCCTTCGTCGGTTTTCATCGATACTTCATCTGATTCACTGGGTTTCGTCCCCAGCTTATTGGTTGTATCAATGAGAGTTGCTAGACAATGGCGATTATTGAAGAGCTTGAAGTGGAAGGGGTTCGGCATCGGTGATATGTCTCCAAAGCAGGGTGACCTTGCACTCTTCTGCCCGGTGTGCCCACAGCCTGGCATCAACATACCGATTGATGAGACCCTGGACCTCTCCAATTGGCAATATACTCGGACAATTGTCATGGATGGCAATTTCAAGGCAGAGCATATGAACACTCGGTCTCCTGAAGATGATGTGTGGCTTATGGATGGACTCAGCTTCATGGTAACTCGCCCAAAGTACAAGGAATTCCTGTCTAACACCAAACACCCTGTGGAGGTATGCCAAATACAGTTCCGATGTACATATATTCCACCGATCCATTTCCCAGCAGTGTTCCAACTGCAACAATCACCGGGCAGTCAATAAGGCAAATGCCGACCGACACAGGTTAGAAGCCACCAGCATCGGTGGATGTGCATGTGCACAGCATGGATGTTTTTATCCTTATGGTATGGAAAGGGCGAGCGGTATGGCGTTCCTTGCCAACACTTTGCCACCTGGCTAATGATTCACAGGCAAGTAAATATGGACTATGCCTTGGCGCATGTGCTCCAGTACAACATGCATGGCATTCAGAGGGTAATCACCTTCTACGATGTGAACTGTCAGTATAACAGAAAGCTCCATTGCCGACTCAAGGACAATAGGTACATTGCACTACCATCAGAGGTAGAAATCATTCCGGCCATCGGGGCTTGGCATATCCATGGTCATTGGCAGGGGTGCCTAGCCCGGTATGGTGCCAGCTTTATTCCTGGGGCAGGGCGTGTCGATGGTGAAATCATGGAGACACTGTGGGCATTCCTGAACACAATCTCACCATCAGCACATGGGATGTTGGCAGCACATCGCCAGGAGCTGTTGGATTATCAAATGAATGACTCCAACTTTCTGAAGATGATAAGAATGAGTGAGTTCTAATCTATTGCTGTATCATAGGCCTGACACCATGAGAACAGGCCAATTGAAACAAACCAACAACAAAGACGAAACTTTGTAGAGTCAGAGGGGAGTTCACTAGGTAAAAGGATGAAAAGGTAGCTAAGGAGTCTATCTTGCTTGGATCCCTTGATGAAGGTGAAAGACCAAGAGAACTTGACTGGAGTTCTCTGGCTGGCGCTTTGGCCTTTATATACTACATCTATTTGTACTGGATCTACCGATACGATGCTACAAACGGGTAAAGTACTTTAGGGCAGGTACCAGCGGAGATTACTACAGCAAGGTAACCATGAGGCACGCATAGCCATACAATGGAAGTGCGCGGACATGAATTCCATGAGGCCAACGTGAGGCCATCAAATGGAAGAGAAGAAAAGAAGCGGCACTGCCTTGCACAGGACAGAGATGAACGTGTGAAGAAGAAGCTGTGCAAGGGCTAGACCAAAGGGTCGTGACTCTAGGTCACGTGATTGAAAAAGATAAGGGAATGGAGATAAGATTGAATAGTGTGTGTGCGCTTAGATAAGCGCTGCACTATGAAAACGTCTAAGTCCGAATTGTGGTCAACATTTGACCGTGAAGGCAGAAAAAGAAAGAAAAAGGTGGGGAAAAGAATACCGTCCATAACACCAATCATTGAAGCGGAAATTTAATCTTGCTGTGAGGAGCTTGGCCGATGCAAGAGTAGCATTTGACCGCCTGGATGCTGCTGTTCCAGCCGATGAAAGAGTGAAATGGCTCAATGCCGAACAAAATCCCATGGAGAGATGAAAGGTAGATCTCACAGTGATGGACATGTATGAGATACAGATGGACCGAGGTAAGTATTGTCAGTATATGGTCTGCCCATCCTTCAATCATCTGTCATTAGCACCGACAGTGAAAGTAATGGAATTAGACCTCTTAGATTCAAGGCTTGGGAAGGCACATGGCATGCATGGTTCCGTCAGCTGGATCGCCGATGGGCTTCAAATAGAAGAAGCTCAGATCACTCTAACCCAACTCATCAAAGACCATGGGCCTGGTATGTCAACTGATGCATATTCGGTGAATATCTCTCGGAAGACAGAACACCTAGTGTTACAATTTTCATCCTTTTTCCTTGAATACTCCTTATCTCTTTCTTCTCCTATTGCTACAATTGGAGAGGCTGCACCACATCGAACAATAGCTTCCTTCTTCTCACAGGTCCTAACTCCATTTTCTTATCTCACCTTTAAAGTTCTCTTATCTTGGACTTACCTTCTCCTCCACCAATTCTCTCACATTGGTGTGTGTCCCCCATTTCCATCGCCTTCCATAGTATTCTTTCCCTTTCCTCTTTTATTCTCTTCCCCTTGGTCCGTGCGCACTGGTCCTGCATATATAAACCAGTAGTTACCATTTGTATTCTCCATTCTTGATCTACGCAATACAAGCGTAACATTAAGTCTCACATCCCTCGAGTCCCCTCTGAGTTTATCCCTTGGAAGCACCTTTGCTTCATCCCTCGTCATCCTCGTCTATTCTCTGAACAATTGCTCATCTGATGTTGGTCTCTTTGTGAGCATCGCCAGAACGCAGTCTGTCTAGTAAGAGACCTTATTGTCTACGCTTCGTGTAACACCTAGAAGCCAATATATCAAGATTTAATATGTTGGCCAATCAATACATCAGTCAAATTCTGGACCACAATGATGATGTGATTGGTAATGGCCAAATGGAGTGGGATGATGCCGAAGATCTGGACATTGATGCCGATGTACTACTTGGACACTCCCCTGCCAATGGTTGGAACGGTGGGGAATCTACCTCAGCATCAGTGGAGCGTATCCCCCTGTGCCTGCCATTGGTTATTGGTCTGGAGAAGTGCATATTGGCAGGCCTGGAGGATTTAGCAAAGCAGGAGATCCAGCTCCGGATCAGCCAGGCAAATGATGCCTTACATGAATTGCGCCTTGCACTGGTGGACAAATCAATGCTCTTTCAGAGGAATGTTCGCCAAGCAAGCAGTCAGCAGACAAAGACTCACACATGGGCCAAAGTTGCCAGTGTACAGAAAACAGTTCGGTGTCATGCTGCTGTAACAACCCAAACAATGACCAAGGACGACGTGTCCAAGGCCACTGCTAGAGCAGTAGAGGAAGTGGGGTCACATATTACCCAAGTCTCACAAGCTCAGTCCTTTGAGGGGAAAGAACAAGGAGAACTCGAATGAGTTCCCTTGCCGGCTCTTAGGCCTTAAATACTATCTAGGGGTTTGTACATGTAGACACCTGATCTACAATGTACTTCTAAATAAAGGTATAGTAGTTTAGGGTAGGTAGAGGCGGTGATTAAGGAGGTGATGCTACATGCACTAGGCATGAGGCATAGCGGGGATAATCATGGGATAAGAAGAGTGTCAGCAGTAATTAAAGATAAGGGGAAATGAAAGAAGACATAACATCATGGTGAGGTACGATGAGTAAGTGGAGGTGTGTACCATGATGGGGTAGATCCAGGGAAGATCCCAACCAGGGGAAGATCCATAGATCGCGGAGGGATGTGTCATGTGACCAGTTCACCCTCTGGTCATGTGACTAGAAAAGGGGAGGGATCACGTGACTTTCATGTGACCCGAATCATAAGGTAGAAAGGTAAAGGTGAACATAGGAAGAAAAGAGAAAAGTAAAAGGAAAAGATAAAGAAATGTTACGTGAGACGTAAATCCGTAACACATGATCCACTGGCCCACCCTTACTATTGGTAAATGGTTCTTCGATCAGCTCTCTATCCCTCAGTATATATACTATCAGTATTCCTCCCAGTAGCTCACTACTATCCATTCCCATTCGGCCCATCCATCTCCTTCAGTAGTTTACCACCCTTTGGCCCATCCATAACCCTCGGTATTTTACCACCCCTCAGCCCACAATTGGCTGGTAGTATCCTATGGCCTATTTACAACCTCGGCTGGCCATGTTGTTTGGCACCAGTTGACTGCAGTATGTGATTGGCATGGAAAATGACAATACAGGAATAACGGTCATTTCCCCAGACAAAGTGCGGGCCTTAACGGTTCACATTACGGATGAAGGGAATCACCTCATAAAATGCATCAGAGATGCAACAAAAAAATTGTTCACGGAAGACAGTCTGACCACTATTGATGGGTGGAAACAATCGGACATAGATTCTAATGGCATCATCTACACAGCTGATGGCTGCTTTTACATCCCTGACAAAGGAAGCCTTCACTTGGATACTATTAAATTACATCATGATTTACCCGCTGCCAGTCACCCTGGAGCTGAAAAGACCCTTGAATTGCTGCGGTGCAGCTACTCCTGGCCTCATGTGGCCCATCATGTCAAGGAATATGTTTCCCACTGTGACAGATGTCAACACTTCAAGGTGGGCAATATTGCACCTGCCGGCAAGCTCCAACCCCTGGAAGTCCCACACATGCCTTGGGCTGACGTCACAGCTGACTTCACAACTGACCTTCCCCCCTCCAACAGATTCAACTCGATTCTTGTCATTGTTGATCGATTCTCGAAGGAAGTCAAGTTTATTCCCTGTAACAAGACTGTAACTGCGCTGGACACGGCTAAATTATATTTGCACAACGATTGGAAACACCACGGGCTTCTGAGAAGCATCATATCCAACCGTGGACCCCAATTCGCCTCACAGCTCATGAAGGATCTGTGTGCCCGATTGGGGATTAAACCCAAACTTTCCACCACACATCATCCGCAGACCAATGGTCAGACAGAGCGCATGAACTGGGATCTCCAGCAGTATCTCTGGTTATTCACAGCAGAGAAGCAGGATGAGTGGGCGAACTGGCTTCCGCTTGCTCAGTTTTCATATAACCCGAAGCAGCAAGCTTCTACTAGAAAATCCCCTTTTGAAGTCACATGCTCTTACATCCCTCGCATGGGCGTGGAGTCCCACATCTCAAAAGCCCCAGTGGCTGATGAGTTGGCTAATACAATGGCCAAGACTTTGGAAGAAACAAAAAACAATCTAGAAAAAGCCCAGGACCGTATAAAGGTCCAAGCGGATAAGAAAAGATCTGAGGCACCAGCGTATGCAGTTGGTGACCTTGTCTGGTTGTCTACTGACAATCTCCGCTTGCCACATGCATCAAAGAAGCTCTCTGAGCGCTGGCTTGGCCCTTACAAAATTACAAAAATAGTCGGCCCTAATGCTATTTCCCTCCTTCTCCTGCGCTTGATGCACATCCATCCTACCATTAACATCTCTCGGGTTAAGCCATATAAAGAACGGTTACCTGGTCAGCTGGCTGATCAGCCTGGTCCTTCCCACATGATGGAGGATCGGGATGAGGAATATGAAGTTGATTACGTCATTGACTCACAATGGAAAGGCCGTTATCTTAAGTACCTCATCCACTGGAAAGACTATAACAACTCCGAGCACACATGGGAACCCCTGAGCAATCTCTCTCACGCCAAAGAGGCAATCTCCAACTTCACCCGTGCTCACCCCAACGCGCCTTGCTGTCTCAATATGGCTTAATTGGATGTTGTGCACCTTTTCCGTCAATGCGACAATTTGACTGAGTATGATGGTTTCAATGCTCCCTTTGATCACCTGGAAGTTGATCTTTAGGAAGGGGGTAGTGTTACGGACAATATTCTTCTTGCCCTATTTTTCTCCTTTTTCTATTGTTTTCCCGGTTGCAATTGACCATCATTCGGACTTAGTCAATTCTTTGTGCAGTGCTTACATTAGCGCACAGACACTGGTTTGATCTTATCTTTTTTCCTTATCTTTTTTGATCACGTGACCTGTGGTCACAACCCTTGGGTCTAGGCCCCTGCACAGCTTCCATCCCCCCACATTCACCTCCGTCCTATGCAGGGCAGTGCCTCCTTCTGTCCTTCTTTTCTTCTCTTCCATTCTTCAGCCTTATGTTGGCCTCACCCTCTTCATTTCCATTGTGCTTCCATTGTATGGCTATGCGCGCCTTACCTCTTTCATCTCCACTCTTGCTTGCCCTAAAGTACTATAGCCTTGTAGGGTAGTGTATTGGTAGATCCGGTACAAACATGTACACACCCCTAGATAGTATATAAAGGCCAAAGAGCCAGCCAGAGAACTTCAGTCAAGTTCTCTTGGTCTTTCCCTTCCATCGAGGGCCAAGCAAGATAGACACATAGTTACCTTTCCACCTTTTTTACCTAGTGATTCCTCATCTGACTCAATGAGTTTCATCCTCGTTCGTTAGTTGTTTCACAGTGTGTGTGTCCCCCCGCTTCCACCACATTCTGTAGTATTCTTTTCCCTTCCACTTTTATCTCTTCTCCTTGGTCCGTGCACACTGGTCCTGCATATATAAACCTATAGTATTCCCCATTCTTGATCTACGCAATACAAGTGTATCATCAGTCTCAATCCCTCAAGTCCCCTCTGAGTCTATTCCCTTGGAAGCATCCCTACTTCATCCCTTGTTATCCTCATCTATCTCTGAATGATTGCTTGTCTGCCATTGGTCTCTTCGTGAGCATCACCAGAATGCAGTCTGTCTAGTAAGAGACCGTGTTGTATATGCTTCACATAACATTGGGTGTACCTCGCTCTTGGTTGTTTGTTGGATTGTTACAGTTCTTTCTTTTGATGGCCAGTGTTGTGCTCAGCCATTTCCCTCCTCTGCCATTGAGCAGCTTCTGTGGGGAGTTCCTGGGTATGCAATGCACCACAAATCTTTATATACTACTACACTGTATGTACCTGTTTGTACTGGATCTACTGATACATGCCACACAAGGATAGAGTACTCTAGGGCAGGCGACAGCGGAGATTAAGAACACAAGTCAAGGGTGAGGCAAACATGAGGCGCACATAGCCATACAATGGAAGCGTGCGGAAATGAAATCCATGAGGCCAACATGAGGCCATCAAATGGAAGAGAAGAAAAGAAGGCAAGAAGAACGGCACTGCCCTGCACAGGACGGAGATGAACATGGGAAGGAGAAGACTGTGCAGGGACCTAGACCCAAGGGTCGTGACCACAGGTCATGTGATCAGAAAAAGATAAGAAAGAAAGATAAGATTGAAGAATGTCTGTGTGCTTAGATAAGCGCTGCGACCTAGACCCAAGGGTCGTGACCACAGGTCATGTGATCAGAAAAAGATAAGAAAGAAAGATAAGATTGAAGAGTGTCTGTGTGCTTAGATAAGCGCTGCACAAAGAAAACATCTAAGTCCATAGAATGGTCAATGTGTGACCAGAAAAAGAGGAAAAGGGCGGGAAAAGGATACCGTCCGTAACATGTACTAGTACTTGTCACCTATTGCTACTGATCACAAACTGATGGTAAGCTTTGATAGTCGCATTGATCATGGCCACTGCTGTGTCCAGATATGTGGCTCAAACCCACTCTGACAATGGTGCATCTAGTTGGGGTGTTGCAGTACCAAACTCACGAAACACACAAGCTACCTTGAACTGCCTTGATACCAAGGCTATCGCTTGTGAAAGCCATGGCCTGATCATCTACACCTCTCCAAACATGTCTTTTGTCCCTGAACCCCACAATGGTGATGAGGAAGTGCGAGCTTGTGCAGATGGGCGCTTTGGGCCTGTGGACTGCTTCCAGTGGCCTCAAGTATATTGCAAGGAATATGAGTACACCGTCTGCATCCATTGAAGTGATCATCACCCTGCCCTTGACCCGCTTTCCTGGGCATGGTATTAGCCTTCCCTTGATGATTTTGAGGCCCTTTCTCATGCTGCCTTCCTTCTTGGCCAACTGAAGCAGGACAAAGTGGCAGGTGTTGTCTTCTTGCACAAGATTGCTGCTGTATGGTATGACGACTGGAAAAAACACATGGGAACAAGAAGGACTTTGTCAGTTGCCTTTTCAAGGGTTTGGACCACGACCTCATGATCCTTTTCAATCATCCTCTGACCTTTTGCGATGCTGTTGTATTTGTGGCTGAAGCTCAACACTATTTTTTGGACATCATGGCATTCCTCAACTACATCCTCTATATCCAACCTCACATCATCCACCCACCTTCCGCTCCTCTCCCAGTCCACTCTGATTGGATGGGTTGTTTTACCCTGGACACCAAAGTTTGTGACAAGCTGTTCCACGCGGGTGTGCCAGTATGGCTGATCTGCCACAATTTCACCATCACTCCCCACACTATCATCCAGAGTTCAGTGAGGTACATGTTTCCTGACAACATAAATTGCAGTATGTACTCCGAAGGTGGCAAACCTGCTCATCCTTTTGACTGTTTTTATCATGGTCCCAGTGGTTTACTTCATCATCTCAATACCTGCCACTGCTACACAGCTACAATCGAAACCAATGCCGCCATCTATCAACCCTCCTCCTCCCAGACACAAGCTTCTAGTCATGTGGGCAGTGCCCCTACTCAAGTGCAGACAAGGAGAGCAGCACAAAAGAAGTGCGCTTCACCCAAGCCAAGTAAGTGGCTTCTGATACATCAGAAGGTTCTCAAGTTATGTCTGATGTACTGTGAAGGTACAAACACTAGAGGCCACAACAAATGGGAAGAGTTGCACATGTCAGAGATGCCAGAACCTTTTGTGGTTTGGGAGAATGCCTTGAAGCGCATGGACAAAGACAAGTCCAGGGTGAAGAAGGGCATGGTGGATCTGGGTTATTGTGTCCCAGAACCGGCTCTCCTCATCTCAGGTCAGACCCCCAAGTACCACCAACTTTTCATGACGAACTGGTTGGCCATTTGCCCACTCTGGATCAGTCGCCTCGACCACAACCCCCCTGCACAATTTCCTAGTCCCCAGCTGTGGAGGAAAATTCTCCACAGTACACCATCCAAGGAGGAGCTGGAGGCTGCACCCAAAAGCAGCATGGGTAATAGGACCACTAAGGGTTACAAGTTGGCGGTGCAGGAGATCGTTGGTGACGTTGTGGTGGCCATGGTACAATGTACCAGCTTGGCCCCTACTGAAACTGTGGAGTGGCAGGGCAACCATATTGTTACATCTCTTCCTTCATCCATATGCTTTTCTTCTGTGTTTTGGACTACCTTTTCCTTTTCATCAATGACTCATCCCATGTTCCTAATCATCATCTTTATCATACAATTACTCACCCACTTAGTCATCAAGATTACTCCCTCATAGCCTTCCAGCCGAGTTCATCACTTGATGACTCATTCTTGCTTACTACACTTTGTTCTTTCACATTCTGTGACATTCCACCTAGTTACTCCATTAGGCACTCCAGAGCCTGCCCTAAACCAAGGGGTTAGGTATATAAGGCCTCTAGATGAGGACCTTCACCCTTAAGCTAGTTCTCCTTCTTACTTGTATCTACAAGAGTCCTAGCAATCCATTTCTCGCTTTCCACATCCTTGCTTGAATCTTGCAAGTCTCTGCCTGCACTTTGAGCAGGCAGCTTGTCCTTGAACCCCCCTGACCTTTGGTGACCGTTTTGTCACCAAGGAACCTTGGTGTTGCTACAAACATCTCGTCTTGCCTAGGAGAACCCAGGTTAGGACCACCTAGTATATAACAACCCAACAAACGACCGAGGGCAATGTATGCCCAAGGCCAAATGCCAGACCGTAGAGGATGAGGGAAAGTGACCCTAGTCCAATGTCTGCATCCTTATGATAGAGGAAGGCAGAAGAGAACTTGAATGTTCTCCTTTGGCGCTGCTTTGGGCTTAAATACTACTTTAGTGTTTACATGGATGTACTACCAATCTACAATAGTACTACATAGAAGTATAGATAAAGGAGAAACATGAGGGGGCAGATATGAGGGATGCGAGGCCAAGGTGAGGCCAGGCATGAGGATGTGGCGATAATCTCCATCCCGTGGGATAGGAGGTGGAGGGGGATGGAAGATCTAAATAAAGAGATAAGATGAAAGCATAACCCCTATCATGAGGTACAATGAGATCGGGTAGGTGTGTGCAATAAGGGGGAAGATCCTGGGATAAGCCCAAGATTGTGTAGGGGGATGTCATGTGACCCTTGACATCAGGTCATGTGATTGAAGAAAGGGGTGATTGTAAGTAAAGTGAGGGTAAAGAGAAAGTGTACAATAAGAAAAAGGAAAAGTCTAGGAAAAAGTCTAATAAAATGTTACTGATCGTAACAACAATGACCAAGGACAAAGTGAGTCCAAGGCCAAAGTCTATGGTTGAAGGAGAAGGGAAAGTGACCCAAGCATCTTATGCTCCAACCCTTATGAGGGGAAAGAACAAGAGAACTCAAATGGAGTTCAACTTGTCAGCAACTTTGGCCTTAAATACTAATCTACTGGTTACATGTATGTACTACCGATCTACGATAATACAGCATAAGAGGATATATAATAGAAGACATAGGGGGGCGGATATAAGGAGTGTGAGGCCAAGGTGAGGCCAAGCAGTGATGAATTGGAAGCCACTACCATGAGATAGGGGGTGGAGAGAATGGAAGAAATAAAGAAATGAAAACATAACCTGTGCTATGAGGTAAGATTAGGGATTGGGAAGGCTTGTGCGGCATAGGGGAATGAAACAAACCAACAACGAAGACAAAATTTCATGAAGTCGGAGGAGGAATCACTAGGTAAAGTGGAAGGGAAAGTAACTAGGGGTCTATCTTGCTCAGTCCTCGATGATGGGAGAAGACCAAGAGAACTTGACTGTTCTCTCTGATCGGCTCTTTGGCCTTTATATACTACCTAGGGGTGTGTACATGTTTGTACCGGATCTACCAATGTACTACCCTACAAGGCTAAAGTACTTTAGGGCAAGCAAGAGTGGAAATGAAGGAAATGAGGAGAGCATGAGGCGCGCATAGCCATACAATGGAAGCGCACAGAAATGAAATCCATGAGGCCAAGGTGAGGCCATCAAATGGAAGAGAAGAAAAGAAGAAGATACTGCCCTGCACAGGATGGAGATGAATGTGGGAAAGAGAAGACTGTGCAGGGGCCTAGATCCAAGGGTCATGACCACAGGTCACGTGATCAAAAAAGATAAGATTGAATCAGTGTCTGTGCGCTAATGTAAGCGCTGCATGAAGAAACATCTAAGTCCATAAAATGGTCAATGTGTGACTGGAAAAAGAGGAGAAGGGTGGGAAAAAGGATACTGTCCATAACAGGGAAGATCCAGGGATAAGCCCAAGATCATGTAGGGATATGTGCACATGACCCATGACATCAGGTGATGTGACTTGAGAAAGGGGTAAAGCGTAAAGATGAAAGGGATAAGTCCAATCGTAAACATAAGGGAAGGAAAAAGAGAAAGATTAGATTAGATAATCATATTGTTCATAACACATGTGACCCTAAGGAAGTAAAAGGGTTAAACATATTGCAAGAAGGGGGATACAGTGGCTCAAATAAGTGTCCCAATGTTGGGCCATTTTAGAAAGACTTCATATTTGCAAGAGAAGTAAAATATATCAGCTCTGACACTTGCATGGTCATAAATGGCCCTAACTCCTGCCCCAAAGATGAGCCCTTAGGCATGTGATTTGGCTACCATGGCACTGAGATATATCCATATTAAAATGTTATGTTATTGGGACATTTATTTGAGCATAATTTATCAGTCAACTTTTCGTAAATAACATAATGTTCTGATGGGTGCTATGCTTCAACCCTGGCTTATTATGTAACTTACATAACCCTGGGCACTATAAAGAGCAGAAATACCA
>JBBPLM010000593.1:0-11828 GCA_038089795.1 Pulchroboletus neoregius | reverse complement strand
CCTCACCTTCACCTCATGTCTTTAATCTCCGTCTATGTCTACCCTAAAGTACTATAAACATATGTAGTCAGTATTGGTAGATCCGGTACAAACATGTACACACCCCTAGGTAGTATATAAGGCCCAAGAGCCCACCAGAGAACTTCAGTCAAGTTCTCTTGGTGTTTCCCCATCATCAGTGGGACGGTAAGCAAGATAGACCCAGTAGCACCAGCTCCCATCCCTTCGTTGTTTTCTAGACGATACTTCATCTGATTCACTGGGTTTCGTCCCAGCTTTATTGGTTGTATCAATCACCATCCGGAAAATGAGTACGGAAGATCCTCCCTGTCTATGTCCAATCTGTCTACAAATTCCTCTCCCTTCCTCCTCACCTCTCTTCTCGTCACCGGAGTGTAAAGAACTCCAAAAACAATACAACACATATGACTCCTCCTACTTCGAATTCCCACCTACAGATTAATCTCGCCAGGAGTCTCGACAATAAAAGGGGGATAATGTAAGGATTCTCTATTTCTTTCTTCACCTATATCACATTCTAGACCATGACATCACTATGATATCAATCCTCATGTATACAATGTGGATACCGCATGTACTGTAGTATAAGTAGTCAGACCGTTTAGCCTACGGTCTTCATTCTTGGAATTATCATTCACTTTGCCATTAGCTCACTTTGAGTGATTGGTCGAGATTCCTGACAGCGTAACGCTCAAGCTCGGCACAGTTGCTCGGTTGCACATGCCGAATCTATTCCATCACAGCCTTGTCCAGCCTCGTTCTTTGGGCGCTCTCCCAAACCATAAGGAAGCCTCGTACCACGCTTTCTCCCTCTTACACACCACGACCTAGTACCTCATGGGGGGGAACCGCAACGTCAGAAAGTTCATCGATCTCGTTCGTCGAGTCTCCGGAAAGTGGACCAATTGGGACCCTCCCATTCCCATCAGAGTAATTTTCCCATCTGTCATGTCGATGGGCCATCAGCGCTCAGCGCTGACCTCTACCCTCATTCTCAGGTCGGGGATTATGGGACACTCAACGACAACGGCGAGCTCAACGTGCAAGGCAACATCTATGACGACGAGTTCCAGAAGTATCTTGATGACAACGGGATCGACCTCAATCTCAAAGCTCACCAGCCAGAGTTGTGTGACCCCGAACAGGACTATATCGTAGCCACCGCCGGCGTCAAAAAAGGACAGTTAGATCTTGATACACACGTGTAAGCTTGTCATCGATGAGGCCTAGGAACCACCCGAATTCATACTCCTACTTTTGCTCAGAAATATTCCTGCGGTTGTGGCAGCGTCTATCAAGGGGACTTGGAAGTTCCAAGACGGCAAGCGTGGGGCACTTATTATTCTCCACGCGCCTCGCCAGAATTACGTCCCCCAACCTGTCCTGGCGAAGATCCTCGAAGTAAAACGGTTGGAAGGGAAGCAAATTGTCACGAGCGCGCTCGCATGTCCTGCCTATCTCATGTATCTATCCAATAAGGGTGAGGGTCTGGTTTTGTTTCCCTGGCTCGTCGCCATTATTCACCTGACTCATCTCCAGCCGGAGAAACCTTTTCCGTAGCCTTTTCGGCCACAACTGCGGGGGATGTGGCGGGCGGCCAAGCTGGGGTTGGATGGTGGACGAACAACGAGACTGCGCTGCTGCGCAGAGCCTGCAATCCCAAGGGTGAACACCGTTTCACGCCCCTCTTTTCACTCCAGCAAAAGGTCAAACCGTCGTGGTTGCGGTGGAGAGGTGAAGATGAGACAGATTCTGAAGAATATGTGTAAGTACTAGGCCTTGCTCACAGGCTTTTCTTGGTATTCATGGACGCCACACACTTCCAGATGGCAAGATGTCTATCCGACCTGGAAACCGCTCGATGAAGAGGGCGAAGAGTTTGACGATTGATACCATTTTCCCAAATAATCTCGATGACCGCCTTGTCTCAGGCGGCCAAGAGCGACGAAAACCCTTCACTAGCACTCGTTATGTACCTGTATCATCTGTTTCTCTTCGGTTGTTTCCATCGTTATCGCCATGCATCTCACGTGTTCTTTCTCAATCATGTTGTACTCTACTACACTGTGTGTATATAGAGAGGCCTCATCCCTGGATCTATCTCTCTGTTTCGTCCCGTCGTTGGTAGTCCTATATGTGCAATATACCTCGTCTTGAACGATTCATGGTGTTTTGCTTGGAGCGGGATCCCCCTACTTTGCCAGTGGGACAACTGAGAAACAGACCAACCCATCAACTTGAATTAAAAAGAACCAGAAAGAAAGATAGTAAAGTCGCGTTCCAAGCTCAACAATGACCTGTCAGGATTTCCACTCATTTATCCAGGACCAAAGCTTCTAGCACGCAAAGCGTCAATGATTGCATCTCCTCGCAGTCGTAGTAGTATGAGCGGCTAGTACAAGGAGGCAAGAGTTTGAGTACAATGAAATATGTAGACGTGATCGAGCGAGTCAACACATCCGTGTTGTACATGATCGATTGATCTGTGAAATATAAAATACAGTAAAATGCAGATAGATCAAATACAATATCCAAACATTTAGAGACCAACATGAATGAACGGAACCCACTCCCGGAATGACGCGCCGCGATCTCGAAGACGACCGACCGCATCTTGCAGCGCTCGTGCAGCTCCCCGATGATCCGGCCTCGTGCTGTTCCGAAAGAGTCGCTCGTATACGTCCTTTGCCACAACAGGCGCGAACTTATCGTTGATCGACCACATCGTTGCAATGGCCCCTCCATACCCCGCAAACAGCATTCCTGCAGCGAGATGGATGGCCTCATCGGGGAGATCTTCGTCACCTCTCGCTGTCTCAAGTGCAGAGAGAAAAGCGAGCCCACCACGGGGACGTGACAATGCGATGATATCAGATAATTTCAAGCGGCGTCCATCGGCGAGGAGAAGTCCGATGTCAGCAGGACTCCTTTTGTCTTGAACTGCGAGGCATGCAAAATGGACCCAGTCCGCTTCCTTCATTAGAGCAGCTACTTCCTCAACCGTTCCGATAGAAGGTTCTATGAGGGTAGTTCGTGATGGAGAGTCCCGGATTACTGCCTTGATGTATTCCAACTCGGCTACCACACCTGGAAGTCGCAGTGCACCATCTGAGGGTGGCTGACCGACAACAAGGAAGTTGAGGTCGCCGCTGGACGCGGAATCAGGTTTGAGTGACGGTGCGAGAAAACTGAGGGCAGGGGCGTATGACGAGACGACGAAATCAGATACTTTATCACCAGACTCCGAAGACTGTGTGCCATAAAGACCAGCGGCATGAATAGGAAGAAACGTGAAGGGTCCGGTTGGACACCAAAAGACGCGTGGTAGGTCTCCCGAAGCAGAAGTCTGTTCAGAGATGAACAAAACAGGTATGGGATCCAAGTGGCATGACATTACGTACCGAGAAAGCCAGGGCACCCAGGACTGGTTTGACGACGCCATTCCAGAGGGGGGCTAAGATAGACTCCACGGTATCATGTTCCCTTGTTCCACCACCTTCGCCAGAATACATTCCCCGAAGAGGATCAAATAAATTCTTCACCTCGTTCTGAAGATCATTGGACCGCGCACGAGTGAAATGAGGAAGCGGGACGTGAGTTACACCCGCGCCAGTATGGACAACCAGCGCATCACAGCGACTCTTTGCAGCGTTGAGGATGACCACCGGCCCGGAATGTGCTGAAGCACGGAGCTGAGAGAACTCTTTGCGTAAGAGGAATCGTTCGAAACCAGGCAACCCCCGGATCTCCTGTAGCAATTTACCCCGCTCGATCGCGAGTTGACGGTGTCCATCAGCCTCTTGTTTTAAAACACGATGCTCTATACTTTGGGTCCGCCCTGATAGTGAGTACAAGGACTTTTCATGAATGGCACTAGCATGCTCTAATGCGGCCGACAGTTCCCGAAGTCTACGGGCATGATCTGGATGGACAGACGACAATTCTTCATACGAGCTGCGAAGGTGAAATAGATCCCCCCAAACAATCAAGCGTCCTTGCTCCAGCCACTCCACTGCAGTTTCTGGTCGTCCCGAGTCTAGGGCTGCTGCTGCTCCCTCTTGCACCACTTCGGCAGCTCCGAGTCGCATGAGATCGCGGTAACGGTTTGCAAGGGAGAGGCCAATCCATGCGAGCTGAGGAAGGAGAGCAATGGCAATAGAATATGCTTGAAGGAGAGAGTGATGCCGAAGAGTATGAGCAGATAAGATCCATTGCTTCGCGGCCTCAAACCGAATGACACTAGGACCTGTGAGAGCACGAGCAGCACCCGAGTACAGTGATATTGCTTGCTCGAGGTCACTCGGCTCCCCGAGGCGCTCGAAACGAGTCCTGAAGGTATTGCCAAGGTTATGCAGACGGCTAGGTTTGCCAGGGTGACCATCAGGAGTGAGGTCAACAGCATGTCTGTGCCTGAAAATCGCCTGCTCGAGATCGCTCAGCTCTCCGAGACGCTCAAAACGAGTAAAGAAGGAGTTGCCGAGGTCGCTCAGACTGCCAGGTTTCCCAGGGTGACTATCAGGGAAGAGGTCAACGGCAGCCTCAAGGTCACGCAATTCTCCGAGACGCTTGAAACGGATTCTGAAAGCGTTGGCAAGATTGTCCAGATAGTCAGGTTTGTGAGGGTGACCATCGGGGGTGTGGTCAACAGCATCCCTGTAACTCGAAATTGCTCCCTCAAGGTCACTCGACTCGCCGAGACGCTCAAAACGAGTGAGGAAGGACTTTCCAAGGTTGTTCAAATGGATGGGTTTGTCAAGGTGACCATCAGCGGATAGGTCAACAGCGTCCTTGAGGCTTGAAATTGCTTGCTCAAGGTCACTGAGCTCACCAAAGCGCTTGAAACGAGTCATCAAGGCATCGCCAAGGCTTCCTAAATAGGTAGGCCTGTCAGGGTGACCATAAGGAGTGAGGTCAACAGTATCCTTGTGACTCGAAATTGCTTGCTCAAGGTCATTCGGATCTCCGAAACGCTCGAAACGAGACAGGAAGGAGTCGGCAAGGTTATGTAAGCAGATGGGTTTGTGTAGGTGACCATCGGAGATGCGGCGAGTAGCATCCAAGTGTGTCGAAATTGCTTGCTCGAGGTCACTGAGCTCGCCGAGAAACCTGAAACGAGTGAGGAAGGAATTGGCTAGGTTGTTCAAAAATATGGGTTTGTTGGGGTGACCATCACGAGTGAGGTTAACGGCTTCCCTGAGCCTCGAAATTGCTTGCTCGAGATCGCTCATATCTCCGGGGTGCTTGGAACCATCCATGAGGGAGCTGGCGATAAGGAAAACTTGAACGCTTTCGAAAAAGGAAAGTTATGCTGTTGATAACGCAGCGTCCGAGTCCATACTAGAATACGTAGGTGAGCGCTTGAACTACGCAGCCCATGCCACATAGTCATTAGAACCCTCCCAATCCCGGATAAGGAAGTATCGTGCAACGCTTTCTGCTTCTTATAACCACATTAACCATGAAGACGAAAAGCTTTCAGCTTATCTACCTGTATCATCATGCATCTCACGTGTTCTTTGCGTGTATGTAGAGACCTTGTCCCTATGTAGATCTATCTCTGTTTGTCTCGTCGTGGACAGGAGATGCGGAAATCACTCCCGCTAAAAAGAAAGAGACAACCAATCGCAATCAACTTAAAGAGCCAGAAAGAAAAGAAAAAATGACGTAGATACAATACACAATCGGTCCAGTGTTCACCCAAAGTCGCTTACCAGCAAGGATGGGAATTTGGCTTTGCCAAAATAAGTTAATTCTACGAGACGAGTCGTGTCTGTCCACCAGGCAAAATACTCCTTCGTCTACGCGCACGCTCGAGCGGTGGCAAATCATCCTCCTCTCTCGATCGAATACTTAGATCTGGATCTTGAGCTATAAGAATCGCCTGATGAGACCAGAACTGTACTGTGAGGGGTAGAACAAGAGACATCCACATACAAGGCGATCCATCGATACCGCCTGCACCTTCGTCGTCGTCGTCGTCGTCGTCGGCCTCTGAAGACATGTGCATAGATATCTCACAGTCGGGACCGGGAGAGGTGGGAATCAAGTGTTTCGGAAGCATAGACCGGCGGCGCTATAAAACATGCATAATAAGCGTAGGGAACGGGGGACGCAAATGCAAAGGAAGTACCTTGTTGTTACCACCTGCCACATTGATCATGTCCACATCGATCTTGAACTTCTCCTCATCTACCTGCACACGTTTTTCAACACACTCGACCACCCATGCGATACCAACGACGACAGGTTTAGGGTTATTAAGCATACTACACCACCGGGAGGCAACAATTTAGAGGCAGCCGATTAAGTGATGGGGTAACGAGGTGAGCGATGAACTCACCGATATCGGGTCAATGTATTCGGAAGCCCATTTTTGTACACGATATGCGTGCACTTCCGACCAAGACGACTCATGATCTAAATACCCAGACCCAATCAAACTCTTTGCTTTTGTCGCGGAATAAAGAAAACGACCCTTACCTTTGCACCGAGTCCCTTCAACATATCGACAAACAAACTCCCCGCATCGTCCCCCTGCTCCGTGCGCACATCCACGAAGATAGCGCACTGCTTCAAGATTTTGAGCGAGGTTTTCTTGACGCCACTCGAACCATCCACCGTCCCACTGCTTGGTCCAGCACCACCACTGCCGTGAACCTCACTGGAAGCAGCACTACCTGAACCATCTAGCGCAGGACTTTCCTTACCTACCGCTGCGCTCGAACTTCGCAACCCAGTCCGCGTGCCAACCACCCTCGGTTTCGGGGGGGTAGGGGTCTGTGGCAAGGTCGACAGGCTCTCCGAAAGGGCATGGAGCGCCGACGAAGCTGGATTGAGCGTCGAGGAAGGTAGGGCTCGCTGTTTTCCCTTGTCAGTCGAGATGGGCGTCGTCAAATCAATGTCGACACCATTGTTCGCGCTGGCAGCCGGCGGCGGTGACGGCTTCTGAGAGGCAGCACTTCCCCCTCCATTCATCAATGCTTCGGCAGAGGCCCCCTGCGTTACCGCATCCGGCTCGGGGTTGTCACCGGCTGCGCCACTTTGCGACACGAACACGTCGTCTTCGCCTGAAATACCTCCAACATCCTTCGTACCGCCCAAGCTCAACCTCGACTTGTGCTTGCCAGCTCCCCAACCATCGCTGTCCAGATCACCCATGCCTCCAGATCCTTTGACGGGACTCCCCGCCACAACCGGCAAATTCGTCTTCTTACTCGCCCGATCTCCCGCCCTGCCAAAGATCCCTATCGTCCCTCTCCCCCTCCCTATTCCCCCGATCGTAGCTCCACCTCGACCCCGCATCCTCGATGTCGCTGTCGATCCAAGTCCCGTCACGGTCGCCGCACGGCTGAGCGACGAAGCAGTAGGCCGCGCAAACGTCGTCCCCGATCCCCGTGCGGTAGACGTTAAAGGAAGCGATGCGTCATCTTTGGCCTTTCCCTCCCCTTTGCCATTCTCCGGAGTGCTTTCCTCGCTCAATCCCTCCGCTCTCACGAATCCCATGCTTGTATTTGGCCGGCTGGGTGGGGGCACGACTAGTTTGTCCAGTGCATGAGAAAGGGTTGTGAGCGAACGTCCTGAGGTCCTGCGAGATGCCCCCGTCCCAACGCCAGTGCTGGGGGAGCCCAGCGAGAAAAGGAATGGTTTGGTATTTCCAGGTTGTGTTGTTGAGGGACGCTTCAAGGGGGATGCGGGAAGAGGGATTTTCGATGGGGATGGCAGAGGGGCGGCTTTCGATGAACTTCCGGTGCTCGTCGACGAGGGTACTGTAGAGTCGCCCCCTCCTACTGTAGAGGGTTTCGCTTTAATGAACATATTCAGTGACGTTTGTCTCAACTTGCTGGGGTCAGGCGGGGGGTTTGATACAGAAGTAGACTTAAGAGCGGTCAGGGATGATTTTGACTTCAAGGTCACGGCACTAGTCGATTTTGGCGGGCGAGGTTTAGAAGCGACCGTATTTGACACTGGAGGCAAAGCTGCTAGTTCAGACGACGCTCCCGCGGCAGGGGTTGTGATCGTAACAGGCACTGACAAATGCAATTAGTACTGGTGATGAGAATCAAGAGTCCACGTTTGTGGCCCTTACCTTTTACTGTGTGACTGGTGACCATGGTATCTTCAGTCTCCCCAAGCCCCCCTTTCACGCTCTGCTCCTTCATCGACACGCTCCGCGTTACGCGTCTTGGGCCCTGCGGTGCGGAAGGTCCTCGCTTAGGCTTCATAGCTCCGATAATGGTAGGACGGGTGGTATGCAGCGCGTTCGAATCTGGCCGGGAACTAGGCGCTCCATCTGAGTCGTTAGATAGCACAGCCTTCACTGAACCGTTTCCCTCCTCGGAAGCAGGCGGAGGCATCAGCTTCATTGAGTTGCTTGAAGTCAGAGGGGGCCGGGCCAGGCGAGATTGTGATACAGTAACAGAACCGGAAGCCGCTGAGACTGGGTGCGACGTGGAGGCTGCCGATGAGGGTCGACTCGGCATGTGAGTCGCAGGCTGGGATATGTCCATTGAAGTGGTCATGTCAGCCATCGGCGGAACAGCGACGGAGCCAGCAGGAGGGTCGGTGTCAGTGTTCATTCTATCGTTAAGCGTGAGCGATTTTACGTTTGCCTTCTACGTGCATATACGGGACGGTAACAGATCATTAAATTACCGAGAAGCAAGAATGATTAGCAGTTGCACCTTCACCATGCAGTGGACATACTTTTGCTAGAAGACCTTGCATTTCAGGAAAACGTTCTGTGAACGGCGAAGATGGAAGCGGTGTAAGAGGCGAAGGAGGCGATGCGAAAGGGGAACCGGAGCGCAGAGGTGTGGCGGGTCTACGAGGTGTGGCAAAATTTACTGCATAACGAAACACCGGATTTGCACGTGGAGTAACGAATTGTGTGGGATTCGTATAATGAAGGAGGACAGAGTTGTCCCCAACGTCGACATCCATTCGGTCATCATCAGGTGGTGGTACCGATGGCGCACGTCTGATTTCAACAGCGCCTTTGGTTGGTGAACGCCGTGGGGAAGGTGGGATGGTTGTGAGATCTATTGCACGGACTTCGTTCTCTCCGCCGAGAGGCACAGACTGCGCGCGAGGAGGGAAAATGGTGGGTACTACCTTGCCCGGCGATGGTGTTGGTCTCGTAGAGAAAGCACGTTTATAACCTTTGGGTTGACCGGGGGTACTGGCATCGAGATCTCGTAGAGGTTCATGGTACTCCGATCCATCTTGCCAGCGACCCAGAATTCGAAACTCGTCTACCTTGGCGCGTTTTGGCTGACGCTCGCTACCCGGACTTGAAAGGGCATGCATTGCATCTGTATCTGGTGATGCCCTCTTCTTCGTGCTCGTGGGCCACATCGTATGCTGACTCGAGTCCTTGTCGTGATTTTTTCCACCGTGACTGGCGGGAGAGAACAAGCTGTCCTCTGATCCTTCTTCCTCCTTGTCCTGCTGTGTCTGTTCGTCCGCGCAAGTGTCCATATCTTCCTCCTCCGTCCTGCGTACCTCCTTCTGTGCACCCGCTTCTGTTACCACGTTCGACCCAGCCACCAGCTCTCCACGGTCCACTGTAGGCAATTGCGAATCTTCTGATGTATGTAGCTGCGAATCCTCCTGCGATATTGGTGAAGTACCCCGCGGTTTTGCGTGTGCCTTTCTTGCAATTTTGAAGGGTGAACGCGAGAGAGGTAAACGTAGGATTAAATCGGGCACGTTGAGCTGTGATCGCGTTCGTTTCTGTTCGTCCACAGTAGGGTTGCGCGAGCCACTGTTGGAGTCCGAATTCATTGGTGTGTCTGAATCATGATGTGTATTAATGCCGTCGCGGTTCGTGTCGGTCATTGAACGGTGTCGCGTCACCACCTCCTCTTTCTCTCGCGCTGCGAACAGGTATCTTCGTCACTGTCTCTAATGATGAGCTGCCCCGCAGTGCCACCGTTAGCCGATATTCAAGAAAATCTTGAGAAAGAAGAGCTGAAAGGTCGAGGGAGAGTCAGGAATCGCAATTAAGAGCTTGGCGAACCCGAACACGAGATGGGCAAGGTCACGTGGGAGACACGACACTTGACCACTTCAATTTCCTAAATCACTAGCATCAACAAACTGGTGAGCCATAAGTGAGGATGCATCCTGGGATTTGACCACTGGAATAGGTCAAGCCAACTTTATTCCCACTTAAAGCATTTTTATTGGACCAGTGGTCCAATCAGAGTCCTTGTGTAGGCTTGTGAAAGCCTTGAGAGAGTCATCACAATAACATTGAAAATGCAGATGTAAGTGGGCTAATCTCATGTCTTTCTTTTCTTGCTGGTCTCTGCACAATAGAAACTACTCAAAGTGTCACTATCATGATGCTCAGACACCCTTTTTATGCAAACATAATTCTGTTGCACATTCTCAAGTATGTACCAGAAGATACCCTCATGATCACTCAAGTATGCTCTAGCTAGATGAAAAGTCTTCACATACCATTGGCTAGTGTTACTAGAGGACTCACAGATATCCCTTCTAAGTGTCCCTTTATCCCAGGGGATTAGGTCCTCATTTTCACTGTGTTGGTTGACTCCAAGATTCAAGAAGAAGCCTGAGCCATACAAGGAAAATACTATTGTGGTTAATGTGAGTGGTAACCAAGAAATGCTGCAAGTGGAAGCACCAAAGGCAACAGAGCAGTGGCTTGTTTGGTAACTTGATTTTCTACCATCTTCATCACCTACATATTTCATGGAATGTGTTCCATGTGTGAGCAATATGTATGCATGCATTGTGTTGACCTACAGTATGTTACAGCATTGTGATCATGCTCCCTCAGCTCCCAAGTTTACAACCAATCTGGGCATGAATTCTGTTACGAATTGTAACATCTCATCATTTCTTTTATCATTTTCCTTCTCATTTTCCTTTTGATTACAGACTTATCCCTTTCCTACATACACATTACCCCTATTCCTCATGTCACATGTGTAACATCACATGACCATCTCCCTTTGGATCTGGGATCTTCCCTGGATCTTCCCCATCACTGTATGCCTCTCACATTCCCTTCTTATCTCACAGTGTTTGTAACAACCCAAACAATGACCAAGGATGATGTGTCCAAGGCCACTGCTAGAGCAGTAGAGGGGATGGGGTCAAGTATTACCCAAGCCTCACAAGCTCAGTCCTTTGAGGGGAAAGAACAAGGAGAACTCGAATGAGTTCCTTGTCCGCCGCTTTGGGCTTTAAATACTACTACATGTTTGTACATGGTGATACTAGATCTACCGATGTACTTCTAAGTAAAGATATAGTAAAAAGAAGCATAAAGGCGGACATTAAAGAGGCTATACCAACATGCGCTAGGCATGAGGCATAGCGGAGGTTATCATGGGTAAAATGGAAGGTAAGAAGAGAAGCATACGGTAATTAAAGGAAAGATAAGAAACATAGCCTCTGCCTTGAGGTACGATGAGATCGGAAAGGCGTGGAAGACAGAGGGGAAGATCCGGGGAAGATCCCAGATACGAAAGGGGGTAGATCACGTGACCGTACAGTCATAGGTCACGTGACCTGAAAAGAAAGGTGAACGTAGTGGGGAAAGGGGTAAGTCCAAAGGAAAATGTAAAGTAAGGAGAAAAGAAAAGGAAAAGTCCTAATAAATGCTACAATTCGTAACAGTGTTGGCTATGTCTTTTTTTCATTTATCTACAATCCCTCCACCTCCTATCTCACAGTATGGAGATTATGACTTCCCTTCCATTTGATGGCCTCACCTTGGCCTTGTTACATTTCACCCTACATCTGTTATGCAAAGCGCATACAAAGGAGTCTCT
>JBBPLM010000592.1:0-11888 GCA_038089795.1 Pulchroboletus neoregius | reverse complement strand
TACTCTATCCTTGTATGGCACGTATCGCTAGATTCGGTACAAACAGGTACATACAGTGTAGTAGTATATAAGGCCCAAAGCGCCAGCCAGAGAACTCAGTCAAGTTCTCTTGGTCTTTCCCTTTCATTGAGGGCCAAGCAAGATAGACACTTTTAGCTACCTTTCCAAACATCTTCACCTAGTGAACCTTCATCTGATTCCTCAAGTTTCGCCCTCAACTATTGGTTGTTTCAGGATCCATTGTAGCTGCTTTGCAGTCTCGGTCATTCCACAATATTCTGCTTCTGTGGAAGAAAGTCTAACTCTCTTCTGTCGCCTTGATAGCCAGGAAATAATGCCGTTTGCCAAGAATACAGCATAACCAGTGGTGGATCGAGATGTTTCGTGATCACCAGCCCAGTCAGTGTCAGAATATGCCATAAGGCCATTCTGATCTCCTGATGCAGAATACTGTATGCAGAGATCCGTAGTGGATGATAGATAGCACACTATGTAAAGTGCCCTCTGCAGGTGTTCTTCTGATGGATTTGCAGAAAACTGCGACATCTTGATAACTGAGTAGGCAATATCTGGTCTTGTTCCCAGCATGATGTATAACAATGATCCAATGACCGATTGATAACGACTTCGGAGAGTTGCATTGGTGTTGCCTTTGTTTGCTCTCGGACTGTATCTGGTAGGTAGAGGAGTTGAGACTTCCTTACAATTCTCTTGACCAAAGCATTTTGCAACTTTCTCTGCATAACGGGTTTGATCAAGAGTAATCGTACAGGCTTTGCGATCTCTTGTGATCCTCATCCCTAGATATTCTTTGGCTTCGCCAAGATCTCGTGATTCCCATCGCTTCATGAACTTCTTCTTATGATCGAGGAGTTGTGCCTTGTTACTACCCATGAAAAGTGCATCATCAACATAAATGAGGAGAATAATGATCGTGTCACCAGTGATTTTGTAATATGTCCCTGGATCTGCTGAGCAGCGGGTAAAACCCATTTCCAAGAGACTCTTGTGCAACTGCTTGTTCCATTGCAGTGCAGCTTGCTTTAGACCATAGATGGCCTTCCTCAATCGACAGACTTTTCTCTCCTGGCCTTTGACTATGAAGCCTTCTGGTTGTTCCATATAGATTTCTTCGTCCAGTTCTCCAAACAAGAATGCAGTTTTGACATCTAGTGCTTCAAGTTTCCAATTGTGAAGCGCTGCAAGTGAGAGGAGTAATCGCAAGGTTTCAAATCTTGCAACTGGCGAGAATGTGTTTTCATAGTCTATTCCAAAGACTTGAGTGAATCCTTTAGCAACGAAGCGAGCTTTCTTGCACCCGTCGGATTTGACAGCATATACCCATCTCCCTTTGATGGGTTGACGACCTTTAGGTAGGTCTACTAAATCCCAAACCTTTCTCTCATGAAGGGACTTAATTTCCTCTTTCATGGCACCATTCCATTGAGCTTGTTCCTGTTTATCCATTTTGAGGATATTGTGATATTGCTTGGGAACTGGAACTGGAGCTGATTCGACTGCCATAGTAAAGTGGTGTCGAATCCACTGTGAACTATACATTTGTCCTAGATCTTCTTCCTCGTTGGTTGGTAACTGTGCTGTTTGTGTCGGCTCGACTTGCATGGAGGATGACTCCTCCTGAATTGGATCCAATCCCTGTTGGAGTTTCTTCTCGATTTGCACAGGTGGTAGATCACCATATGCATTATCTGGCAATATTCTTGGTTGTGCAGTTCGAGTAGACTTCCTTTGTTGGATAGGAGGACGGAATGTACTCCACGCATCTCACAATGGATGATAATGATGTGGGCGAGAGCGGAATTCCGTTAGGGATTCTCCAGGTTGTTGCCTGGGTGGCATCCAGTTCGGTTGAACAGCAGCTGGTACTTCAAAACCATGAGTTGGGTTATCTTCGGGTGAAGAATCGGGTGAATCTGTGACTTCATAGCGTTTATGCTGATGCTGATCTTCAATGTTACTCCGAAGTCCAGTGTCTGGTTTACCTCTTTTTGTAGGAGGTCTAAGAGGAGAAGGATGGTAGGATGGTGGTGGTGTAGCATCCAAATGTAATGGAGAAGGAGATCTCAGCTCTCCTAAATTCCATTGTTCAGGTGAGGCTTGTCCTGATGCGTGCCCGTCATCAGGTGGATTTTGTTGATTGGGGTCTTGACCAAAACCTATTGGTAACTGAAGATATATATCTCGATGAGGTTCCGGATCCTCAATGCGAGTTTCAGGTTCTTGTAGATCGTCAGATGTTGTTGGTAAGTCTTCCTGTGGAATAGGGGCAGGTCCGTCTTCTTGACCTTTGGAACAATGTGGGAAAATGGTTTCATCAAATACTGTTACGGATTCATGTCTCACGTGACATTTTCCTTAGATGTTTCTTTCTCTTTTCCTTTTTCTCTTCCTTTTATGTTCACCTTTACCCTTCATACGATACGATTCGGGTCATGTGACTTTCACACGTGATCCTCACCCCTTTTCTAGTCACGTGACTGATGGCATTAGGTCACATGACACATCCCTCCGCAATCTATGGATCTTCCCCTGGTCGGGATCTTCCCTGGATCTACCCCATCACGGTACAAGTCTTCCCTTCCTTACCTTACCTCATCGTGATGCTATGTCTTCCATTTCTTCTCTTCTTATTTTAATTACCGCTGACACTTCTTTACTTCCTCTTCTATTCCCACGTTAAACCTCCGCTATGCCTCATGCCTAGTGCATGTTGGTACAGCCTCATTAATTACCGCCTCTTCTCTTCCATTTTTACTATAGCCATACATAGACGTACATCAATAGATCTAGTATCATCCTGTACAAACATTAGTATAGTATATAAGGCCAAAAGAGCCGACAGAGGAGAACCATTCAAGTTCTCTTCTGCCTTCCCCCATCATAAGGATGCAGTGAGAGGATGAGAATATAAGTGACCCCCATCCCTCGACGGTCTGGCATTCGGCCTTGGGCATACGTTGCCCTTGGTCGTTTGTTGGGTTGTTACAAATATGGCATTCGTAGAAATGAAAACTCGTCGGCGTTGTGGTGACCAGAAACGATAGCCCTTGGTATTCAGTTCATATCCGATGAATGTCATCTCCTCTGCTTTAGGAGACAACTTGTCCTGTCGCTGCTCTGGTGGAATAAAAACATAAGCACGAGTCCCAAATACTCTGAAGTAGGAGACATCAGGTTTATCTCCATTGAAGATCTCAATGGGTGGCTTCCAATCATGACGACACATTGGTTGCCTATTATATATGTGCAGTGAGGTCTCAACAGCATCTTGCCAAAATGACTTTAGCAGACAAGCGTGTTGTCGCATGGCTTCTGCTTTCTCAAGCAAAGTCCGATTGAACCTCTCTGCTTGACCATTCTGTTGAGGGGTGTGAGGAATGGAGGTCTGATGAGTGACACCTTTGGACGAGAAGAACATTTGCAGGTCTCGACCCAAAAATTCCCCCCCTCGATCAGAACGAACAGAGGTGAGCGAGTGACCAGTGAAGGTCTCAGCCCAAGAAACCATATTGCGGAAATGCTGTGGAACTGCATCCTTCGTGTGAAGAAAAGCAAGAAGGGCAAAACCAGAGAAGTCATCAATGAAAGTGAGGATGTAATGGGACCGCGATCGTGGCTCGACAGGAAGAGGTCCCACAATGTCAGTGTGGACCAATCCAAGCGGCCGGGTGGCCCGTTTATCCGAAGGAGCATAGGGACGATCATGCATTTTTGCCAAGAGCACAACCTTTGCAAGGAGCAAGGGTAGGAGGTATAGCAACAGAGGGCATACCGGAAACCCTAGACGCGGCTTGACGTAGCGCATTCCTAGACAGATGTCCAAAACGATGATTCCATAGATGATAAGAATCATCCCGAGCAAGGGTGGAGATAAGACCGCCCATTGGAGTAATCTGTGCAGACTGAAACCAATGGAGGTTATTACTTGGAGATAAAGCAGACGCCTGTATCACCAAGTCTCCGCTTGCATTCCAAATCCTGGATTCCTTGTTAGTAATCCCACAATGGTAACCTTGAGTGGTCAGTGTGGGAACAGACAAAAGTCTGTGTGCAGCCTGTGGTGCATACCATAGTTCTTCCAAAGTAATAGGCGGATATTTCCGTCCTTGTGATCGTTGCTGAATGATAACCTTGCCTGGTCCATACATTGGAACTTTATCTCCATTGGCGACAGAGGCATATCTAATGTCCTGTCCTTGATGGGCAAAATCATCTTGAAAAGATGTAAGATGATCTGTACAACCACTGTCAATCATCCAGTGTTGTTTGGCAAAGGTTGGTTCAGATTCTCCTCCTAGCGCAAAAGCGCCATGATACCAGTAAGCATGTTCATTGTCAAGTCCTTCTAGAATCTGCAGGTCATAACCTGGCAGACGGTTTACATGTTCTCGTGGGGCTACCACAGCTACTTCTATAGGTGAAGCAGGAAGGATTTTGTCGACATCATTGAACTGCTCCAAATTCCCAGAATGTCCTGTATCCGATACCATTCCACCAAGCGAAAAAGAAATCTTGGGTTTCTTCTTTGTCTTCTTTTGCCCAATAGCTATCTCCTCAAAAGGGGCATTCCTTCGAGGAGAGGTATTGAAAGGGCATGGACGAGGGTCCAGCAACGTTTATTCCTGTATCTTCATCCCATCCTGCATGAGCTGTGACGGATGAAGTATCCTCCATGTCAATGTCTTCTAGATGACCCATGAATTGTTCAGAGGGATCAAGACTTTCTTCTTCTTCCCCAATAACCATGTTGGCGAAGGTCACTTCATGTGCCTGTGCCTTCTTCTTTCCTTTGCTGTTTTGGCGTTGCTCGAACCAATCTTTCTTCTGCTTTTTACCAGGTCTGTTGGACTTGGTTGGACCACGTTTCTTCTGGTATTGATTACCCGAAGATTGATGAACAGGGTTTGAAGCCTGTTGTTCCGACGGTTTCTGATAAGAATGATTCTGGTTTCTCCATTGATTGTTGTTTGGAGGACCGCGTCGGATAACGTTTGTCCTATTAGCAGATGCAGATGGTTCGTCAAATTCGACATTTGAGATTCGAGAGGAAAGTGGTTTCCAAGAGGACCGAAGGTCTAGTTCTCGTAAAACACGGCTAGTGATTGTATCAACTGTAAAGTTGACATCTTCCACTGTTTGCGTAATAGTGGAGGATAGGGAGAAGAAGTCATCTGGTAGAAGTGTGAGGATGATCATGGCCCAGAAAGACTCTGGTAGGTTTAATCCAGCTTGTGTCATCTGCTCAAAGAGCTGTACGACAGTGCTGATATCCTCATTAGCGGATTGAGGATGAATCCGAGTGCGTAAAGCCTTGTGGAACAGATTAAACTGTCCAGCAAGTCCTGTGGTCCCAAAAAGGGATTTGAGTTTCTCCCACAGTGCTTTGGACACTGAGGGGCAAGCAACTTGATCCACCCAATCATAGTTGACGTGGGTGATAAGGGAGTTGCTGATGGTACTGGCGATGAAGCAGAGTACCCGTCGATCAAGCATCTTCCATTTCTGCTGATCGGTTGCGCCGATCATGGCAGTATAGAGGAGAGTCCCGTCGACGAACTCAAACACAGAGTATGCTTGTAGCGCAGATTGAACCCGAGTCTTCCAGATGGAATAGTTGGATTGTCCTTTGAGGACAGGGATGCGTTGCATGATGGTGGAATCGATTTTAAGTTCATTTGAAGTGGGAAGAGTGGCCATTTTGATATAAGTTCAGAGGAGATCTGAAAGGAAATCGTCAATAACGAATGATTGATATAGATAATCAATTAAGAAGAAAGAAGTTGATCCTGATGTTCCTGAAATCCCTTTGGTCCTAGTATTCCCCTGAACAGCTCCAGGCCATAAGTTCTTGACTTTCTTTTTGTGTAGTCCTAGATCCTTCTGTTTCCAGTACTCTGTGCGAAGCTTCTTTGATACATCTCTAGACTTTGGTCGTCGTGTTCTATCTCGAGGCTTATAAAGCATTGGCAGGAAGGCATGTGCTTCGAATTGTTCAAAACACAAACTCACAAAATAATGCGGATTGCTAATCTTTTGATTGGCAATAAAACCTTCCTGTACAATAATATCCAAAGTATCATGAGAAAAATAAGAAATGTACCAAGAATTTGAATGCGAGTTGAGTCCAAGAAAGGTATCGTAGGAACTATCCAAAGAAGAATTATAAGCAAGATCAAAAATGGATAGAGGCCAACACGATGGAACTTTGGTCGAGTGAAGGAGATTAGTAAGGCTGGAGAAGCCTTCGTTGTCTCTCTTCTTCCTCAGCAGCTCTTCATACTCGCTTTTCGAGATTCTGTCCGCCCGCAAGGCCTGCATATACCGCATCAAGTTCATCTTGACTGGTGGCATTGTTTATAAGTCGTTGGATACAACGTTGCCTGCGGAATTCTGGTGTCAGAATGTGACGAGAATGTTGATGATGATGGGAGTCGAAGGCTTTGTTCCAAAGGTGTTGATATGGAGCGTCTAGTTCTTTCCTTTGTCCCCAGGAAGCACGATTCTTGATATCGTGTGGGAGCCAGTTAGGCTCGAGAGATAGTGCCATGCGATAGTGAGAGAGAGTGGGAGTGAGATGAGGAGAATGATGAATGATTTCAAAACCCTGATTATGAGTGCGTACGAGGTCACAATCCTCGTATGTCTCGGATGGGAATGCCCATCCAGCGCCTTCATATGCTTGTCCGATGGTCTCATATTGATAAGACCAGGCATTGACCGTATAGTGGGCATTTGTCTCGCATGGTTGCACCTGAAAGGGTGTAACCAAGCAGCTCGCTGTGCTTGCCTCTTGGAGACTAAGCTGGCGGAGAGCCTTGGTCTAGAAGGTTAGAGGGATGAGGACAAACTCGTACCCTTCTCCTTCTTGGCCTTTGGGTCGGAATGCTCGGAATGGCATTTGGGTTTGAAGATCCGGAGTGTGAACTGGATCCTTGAACGCTGCTAGGTGCAAGTTCGTCATTGTGAGCAGGTCTAGCTCCTCATCTATTGGAACGTTGTCGAGTTCCACGTAGACTTTGGTCTCCTCGGACGAAACTTTCACGAAAGTGAAGTTGTCCTTCTCGATCGGCATGGGATTCTCGGGAACTGGGAGGTGAAGAACGGGCATTGTAATAGGCAGGTGGTGATGGTGAAGAGGGATATGGAGGGACGTTTTCTTCGTCCGAGAAGGGTATTCTCTGATCATTGTCAGGTCTCAGTGAACGAAGATTGCATAGGCAGCGAAAGGGTTCGCGTAGATGGTCCTTCAGAGAGTCTTCAGTACCGCGCCTTAGGATGCGTAGGGAATGATGGTTGCAGTATTCGCTCCTTTCAAGAGGGCGTCTGCAAATAGGACAGGGAAGTTCGAATGGAACACCAGGTGGTACAATCCATGATCCTGGGTCTTTGAGTGGTTGACTAACCTCTTGCAATGTGCGTACTGAGAGTGACACATGCAAGGTATATTGGTTAGGTCCAACTCGATGAATGAAATAAAGTTGAAAGACATGGGCTAGTCCCTGGACAGTCAACTCTCCAGAATCAATGATGAACTCAATGAGTTCCTCATTATCCACTATGGGTGCGATCTCCCCAGTAACGATGGTGGAGAACATAATTGCACAAAGGTGCAATATGAGGAATAGCCCAGGAATCAACCAAACACCCTGGCGCAAGACGTAACGTGGCATCGTGATATTGAGTGACGTCCACGTGTCAAGCAGGGCTCATAACCTATTGGAATCGAACGATCCCAACAGCGCAGGGGCAGGGGGAGTATGACATCTGGTGGGAGACTCACCAAGACAATAGAGTGATGGTTGATAGACAAGAGTAGCAAATGTATGACAATTGCTAGTCAAATGAGTTGAGTATTGAACTCAGGTGTAGAGGTGGCAAGTGATAGAAGAACAGGTAGAAGAACTGTTATTGAGACAGGCTAAAGGCCTGTCCTTATATACTGAACCTGATAAGGTTCAAGAGGAGCTCGAACTCTATGAAGAGATAAGAGCTATAACTGCCATAGGCTAGTTATGTATAGTACACTAAATATAGTGTTCTAAATATATATGTTATCACTGATGTGACTCAGTATGAGTCACTATGAGTCAGATAAGCTAAGAATAGCTATCTCCCTATCTATGAGTAATATGAATAGTGTCATAAGTCCGGGCTTCGTCCCAGGTCTAGAATCATGATCAGAAATAGAATATCTGAAGATAGAAATCATGATTCTCAACAGTAGGTCCTTCAGGGAAGGGTCATCCAGCAACATTTATACTCACTGCAAGCATGAGTTGATGCAAGCCATTTTAACACTCCTTCTCGATGAGAAGTTTGTGGAAGCGTACAACTTTGGCCTCGTGATCAAATTTGTCGACAAAATTGTACGTCGTGCATATATACATTTCTACACTTACGGCACAGATTATCCTGAGAAGTAAGTTACTAAACTGATTATGATGTAGCTATTGATTTCTTATCTTAGAATCTTGCTCGCCTGTTCAAATTTCTCGGGCTATGTCTCTGCCCATGTTGTTTGGTTGAGAAAAGCGACGTGCCTGAAATGGGTACACCAAAGGATATGGAGACATGCAGGAGTAACATTCGAGTCAATGACCAGTCACACAAGAAGAAGGTATCACAAGCCCGGAAGTATATTTTTAAACATGGTGCAAGTGTGAATGGTGTCCGCGTCAAGAATCTTTTGGCAGATCAATCCTTGGTTCCAATACAGGTACGTTGTAGGCATGACGTCGCCCAGACTGACTAACACTATGTAGAATGCTTTCTCACAGCGCATCATGGATGAGGACTTCAACTTCTTCCTCATGTTTGTCGTAGACCTTTTACATGAATTTGAGCTCGGAGTTTGGAAGGCTATATTCACTCATTTGATGCGTATTTTGTACGCTGCAGGGGGGACACTAATACAACAGCTGAATTACAGGTATTTTACTAATCCGGTGGCTCTGTTGTTCACTAAGATTCGTCATGACCAGGTATCGACGAGTTCCGACTTTAGGACGAGGAACCATCCGACCCTTTCACAAGAACGCCTCGGCTATGAAACGTCTTGCAGCGCGAGACTTTGAAGACTTGCTCCAGGTAAGTGATTTATTTTTCTTTTCAACTCAATTTAACTGACCGAACCATCCAGTGTGCAATACCAGTCTTTGAAGGTCTCCTGCCTGGCCAACATAACGAGATCGTGCTCGACTTACTCTTTGATCTCGCGACTTGGCACGCGTTTGCCAAACTCCGGCTTCATACCGAACAAACCCTGGACCTTTTTTTGACGCAGCCACCAACTATCTTGGCCACTCGACCCGCAAGTTCGACCGTACGACATGCATGTATTACCACACCACTGAACTTCCTCAGGAACATGCAGCCTGTGGTCGTCGCACAGCTGCATTGTTAGCCAAGCAAGGCCGCGCAATTACCCCGGGGACATCTAGTCCCAAGCAGAAGAAACTTAACCTCCACACATACAAGTTCCACGCACTGGGAGACTATGTGGACACGATACGAATATTTGGAACTACAGACAATTACACAACACAAACAGTAAGTGCTTGGAGTGCTTCGTTCTTGCCGTTACTTAATGGTTGTCAGGGCGAACTTGAACACCGCCGTGTAAAGCGGCGCTTTCCACGATCTGGAAAGAAGAAGGAACTCACGGTCAAGAGCATCGCCAACCAAGATGCTATCGAGCGATTCATCCACAAGGTTGACAATGCACGAAGAAACTTGAATCTTCAAGCTCAGCCTGACTCTCAACCACGACGTACCCGTACCTCTCCATCGGACCACTATTCGATTGCTCAGACATCACACAAGATAGATAGCCTGACATCATGGCTGGGAAGGCATGCAAATGATCCTGCATTTGTGGTAAGTCTTCATAGCCACAGTCTTACCTTACTGACCAACTTGCAGGATTTTCTCCCGCGATTAAAGGACCACTTACTAGCACGTGCTTGTGGTCTCGCTTACGACGGGGACGAGCACAACTTTTCTGACATTGACCGCGGTCGTGTCAACATCAAGGACAACCGCATCCATTACCACTCAATGCTCCGTGTCAATTACACCACATACGACTTGCGACGGGAACAAGATACAATTAATCCTCTTACACGAGCCGCCATTATGGTTTTGTCTCACGAGGATGAACGGACCCACCCCTACTGGTACGCCCGCGTCATTTACATTTTTCACGTCATAGTACAGCATCGTGCGGATGAGACTTCGGTGTTCTCACCACCCAAACGCATGAATGTTCTGTTCGTGCGCTGGTTTCGCCGGGAGGTGAACTATCCATCTGGGTGGTCCGAGAAACGCCTCCAGAGACTCCAATTCTTTGATCAAGAACATTCATCGGATGCATTCGGCTTTCTCGACCCTGATTGTGTTGTGCGTGGCATACATCTCATACCGGCATTTGGGTACTTTCGAATGTCAGACCTACTTGGAGTCTCGAGCGCACGCCGAAAGGCAGATGGAGAAGATCCACACGCAGACTGGAAATATTATTACGTGAACATGTAAATTGTGTGACTGAAATAATGAATACAGAGTGCTAATACCGTTCCAGGTTTGTTGACCGAGACATTTTTATGCGACTCCGAGGTGGGGGGATCGGTCACAAGGCAACGTGGGAGTGGAACGACCTCCTTTTGAGTGATCCTGGGAAGGCAGTAGACGATGAATGTGAAGAAGGCGACGGGGAGATGAAAGAAGCAGCTGGCGAGGAACCCGGAGAAGAGGTGGGTGAACCCGAGCCCACAGCGGCCGATGCAGAGGAAGACAACTGAGAAGATCTAGACTTAGGGGGCGAATTGGGTGGGGACGAAGACGAGCACCCTGAAGCTTGGACACACATCATTCCAGATGCCAGGGATGAGGAGGACGAGGGCACAGAGAGTGATGAAAGTGATGACCCCGAGGAGGAAGATCCTGACCGTGTTATTCCAGATGGTGGGGAAGAACTGGATGATGATATCTACGCTGACGAGGGCTATGGTACACTGTAGATTTACAATATAGCATCATACAGATACTCCTCTCAATGCCTATAATCCCATATAACTGAGCTGATCTGGTCCTCGTTCGCAATATATTCAATGTCTAGACTGACGAGGGCTATGGTACACTGTAGATTTACAATATAGCATCATACCGATACTCCTCTCAACGCCTATAATCCCACATAGTTGAGACGACCTGATCCTCGCTCACAATATATTCCACCGGCATTATTCGAGCTGACATAATACTTGCCTATGGTATTCTCCGCCGACCGTCAGGGATTATCTTAATTTTGCAGTTTTTGTGATGCGCTGCCAGTTACCGCCGACGAAGCTGAAGCGCTGACGCTAGTGGAATATGACCCGAACAGGGTCCAGGAAGCGCCGAGTAACATCCTGTGCTGCTGCCTGCAGGAGAACCGTGCTCTCACTCCACACACTACGACATCGGCCGTCCTAACTCCTTCAGAGTATTTGTTGTCTCAACTTATCCACGAAAACTGTGGAATTTTGACTCGGAACTACATATGCAAGACGGTCAAGACCGTGAAGAACTGGTGTGTCCGACCGACTCATCATTCACAATCACCCTTTTATTCTGATACTTGGCGTCACCTCGAACCCTTCAGTGGCGAACTGGGGAAGATGGACCAGTGCAAGTTAACCAACGTGCGCTGATTGATAAAGTGTTGGCACGCTACTCTGGCGAGTTCACCTGTAAGAAACTTAGCTGCTATTTACTACGCCTCTTCTCTCACTGCTGCCTTGTTTCCGTCAGTATTCCGAGAACTGCTCCAGAACTCTGACGACGCTCGATCACGCGCGGTCGAGATTCGCTTTGAGACTGCAGCATAC
>JBBPLM010000587.1:0-11983 GCA_038089795.1 Pulchroboletus neoregius | reverse complement strand
TAACCAAATAATAAGGGCGGTGCCCTCATAATAGTGGTTAAACTATTAAGAACAGATACTACACTTGATCTAAGCCAAAAGGCCAGAGTGGTAAGGATTCATCTCGTCCACCCCCAGCTTATATACCTTTCGCAACGTGCGCACAGACCATGCATGTTACACATTACGAATCATCGATTATGTAAGTTAGGACCTACAAACAACCTCTCTACACCGCCTTCTCGTCTACAAAGTCGATAGCAGACTCGAGCCCTCTGACAATCTTGCCAGCTCGCAGAGTCATACCGCGCATAAACGCATTTTGACGCTTCGAAGGCGAGGAAGGTACTGCAGCCGCATCCGACTCGTATAACGAGGAGGTGATCCTCAAATTTGAGCTCGAATGGGCGTGTCGGACTGGGGTTCTCGGCGGACATGGCACCCCCGCAGATGTGCTAACGCCTCGCGCATTCGCATGAGCGCTACTCCCGGACACGCCCGAGAACCAGCTTTGGTCATGCTTTGGCGTCGTGGTTACCTCTGTTGAGACCGTCGAGGAACGTCGCCGAGATGAGGATGCCATCCCAACGCTAACTGTGCTGATGGTGGTACATTTAATCTTCTCCGGAGAATAGGGAAGCTCCGTACAATGGTACCCGTGGGCTCCAATAACATTACCGATGTTGGGGTACTGTGCATGGGGATGGGAACTAAAGGAACCCATAACAGCGTGTGGCATGGATACGGAGGGTGATCTAACCCTCGGCGAGCCAGACGATGACGCTTCCGAAAGAGGTGGCGAAGGTAGTTGTGAAGACACACTGGGGGGAATATCTTGTCTAGATGCACTGGCAGCAGGCCTGCAGACCTTCCCTGACTGCTGCTTA
This sequence comes from Pulchroboletus neoregius, assembly GCA_038089795.1. Lineage (NCBI taxonomy): Eukaryota > Fungi > Basidiomycota > Agaricomycetes > Boletales > Boletaceae > Pulchroboletus > Pulchroboletus neoregius. The sequence continues at coordinate 11,117 of JBBPLM010000587.1, read as the reverse complement.
ACCCGACTTTGGCGTTCCAAGTCCCTCATCCATCCATCCCATTCCATCTCACTCTCGCCATCACTTTCATCGTCAGATCCATAAATGTCCAGTGGAATGGCAGTCGTCTTGTACTGCATTTCCTGCAAAAAAGCCTGACGATGGTGGCGAATATTCCCCATCAAGGATTCCCCAAGTCCCTTGTCAGTCCAGAGCACCCACGCCATCGGTTTGCCCACGTCTCCCATACCAGCTTTACGTGCATTTTCGACAGTATGGATGCGCCATTCGGGATACGGAATTGTGTCGTATGAATCGAGCGATGTCACAACGGGTGAGTACGGAGAAACGGCGATGATGGATGACGAGGGGGCAAACGAAGAGGATATTGGGTGTAAAGCTTCACGGTGAAGGATGCGGAGAATGCTCGAAAACGCTAAAAGCACTTTATTACATCCTCGCTCGACAGAGACTAGGAAGCTCACCGTGATCATCGAGCATTTCGAGAATAACCCATTCTCCTTCCCCCTTGTAGGAGTCATTTGGGTCATAAGCGTATTCACCACACCTCTCTCTGGCTTCTTCCTGTTCCGCTTTCTGCTTCAAGTCGGACGCCGAGTCCACGCGTAAAAGGGGTTCGTGAATGTTACTCCTGAAATCGTCCGAAATCGGAGACGATGGTAAAGATGGCGGCGGAGAAACCACACTACCTAGTGGAGCTGACCGAGGTCGAAACTTGATGCAGACAACTCGAGGCTGAGTGCAAGTAGCAACGGAAAATGCGCGCTCAAGTGCGTCGATGCCACGGAGTGCGGTCATGGAATTCAATGCAAATTGGTGAAGTGGAGGGCTCGTCTGAGATTGGGCAATTAGCGTGATGCATATGGCACACCGAGGGGATGATATACCACATGCTCCTTGCAGAGGGAGAGCATTCCATGATTAATGACGACCCAGCGAGCTTTCCAATTTACTTTGGTCTTACGTCTCTTTTCGCTGCTCGACTTTGGAGAGAGAGAGTCCAACGTATGGGCCAATTTGTCCTTGGCCATATAGCCATTATACGGTTCGTATTGGATGTCAATGCCGGGTGCCTCGAAACGGCCAGATCTATGATTCCATACGACACGCAGAACTCTCACTTTGGCCTGAAAGTATGGTTGTATATAGTCTGCAAGGACGTCACGGCGTAGTGGTGCGACGGTGCCGACTGGGTGCATCTCGAGGAGCTCATAAGGACGGAGGTTGTACCATGAGAGAGTAAATTCGTCCTCGAGTATGGACCCTGTGGAAAAGGCTATGATGATGTACCGGTCGACGAGAGGGCTACTCCCGGGTTGTAAGGACTGAGAAGACGAATGAGGTTTTACGTCGGGACGAGGGTAAATTCCGGGTTTGGACGGGGGGTTGCGAGGGGGCGAGTCTTGATCAGAATATTCGTCATCTTCGCTGTATCCGTCATCGAGACTGTCGAGGGAGGATCGAGAGCGGATGCTGGGTGCGAAGGTGATGGGAGAGACTGAGCGATGTGTCTGTGGGCCCGAGGACTGGAGGAGATTGCACTTTGAAAGGATCCAATGTTTTACTTGTTTTATCTTCCAGTTGTCGTCGGGATGGGTGACGAACCACTGATCATAAGGAACTTTTATGACTGAGTTGGAGTGAGAAAGACGACCTGGAACGAGTACGTACTGAACCTGCAGGCGATTGGGACTAGCATGGACGACGTGGAGGTTGTAGCGCGACTTGTTTACATCCTTCATGTCCCTCGTCAGCGATCCCGGGTATGTCTCATCCCCGTTCGTCCTAGCCGCGCTCATATATTTTCTAGCTATCTCGTACATAGTCTAAGACTATCCTATTTACGCAACGTCGACGACCCATACGGCGGTCGCATCATATCTCTCAGTTCGTCTTACACCTCTAACCCATATGTTCTCGCCGCATCCCTCGCCGACGTCACTCGTTGGCCAGAGCTCGAATATCCCTCCAGTCCACCCATATCCGATGACGAACTCGACTCCGAGGACAAGCCTCCACGCCCGTACCATCTTGGCGGCCCCGCCACCGGTCTCAGACACCACCAGACCATCATGGGCAACCGATCCGGCGCCCTAGGCATGCGCGTCACTGGTCGTCGTGCCTCATCTTCCAGACGCGCATCACAGATATCCAACAACCTTACTCTCGTTCAGCCAGAACCGGAATCCACTCACCAGCCTGCCCTCTCCCGCGTCAACCCAACCGCCCCTGGCGACACCGACGGTCCACGCCCACAAGAGGTCGAGGCCACATCGTCTCTCGCCTCTAGGTCGTCCCAAAAGGACGACCCTCCCCCTCCCGAACCACCCGTAAAGGAGGTCCAGTTCATCCCCAAATTCAAAGGTGCCGCAGAAATGGAGGCCCGTAGAAAACTGCGCATGCTCGCTCGCCATGGTCAAGCATCCGCGATTCCGAAACCCGCTTCTGACGTGAACAAATATCTCAATCCCGACATCTCTTCCTCGGACGACGACGACGGCATTCTCGAAGACGACAATGACGATGACTTTGACCTCGTCGAGCGTGGCGACGATATGGATGAGGGTGACGAATTCGATCCGTACGCCCCTCTTTATCCCCCATTTTTCGGATATCTCAATAGTAGAACAGTGACTTTGCTGCTACACGCACCCCTGGTGCCGGTTTTGACAGTGCCTCCGACGTAGGCTCCGTCCTGTCAGGGCCAGCATCTGCCATTTCTGCATCGAATCCTTCGGCCTTTGGTTCATCCTCCTATGTCGGACAACAAGCACGTATACGATCTCGCCTCAGTCCTGTCACAGAGGCTCGTGGGGTTGACGAGTCCCACGATACGCAGTCCCCACTCGAGCACGACGAAGGCATTGATGCCCACTTTGAGATGGTCAACCCGCCTCCACCGGCTGATCATCTCACAATTCCTCTTATCGTCAGGCCAGAAGGACGCAAAAGGGGTATTTCGATATCTCTACCTATCCTTGACGTTCCCCTGTCAGACATTGATTTTTCGCGGAATGCAGTCCATCCGTTACCGCCAAAGGTCTCTGCCTTGTCAGCGATGCTTGCCTCGACTGGTGGTTCTGCTAACCCCTTTAGCGAATTATATGGCGCCATTTCAGGGCGCGGAGAGTCTGCATCGATGGATGTCAAGGTCTTTTTCCCGCACGCACTTGAACCAAAGGGAAAGGTCATGACCCTTAATGTGCGACGAGATGCAACGGTTGAAGAGGTTATTGGATTTGGGTTGTGGAGTTATTGGGAAGAGAATTGGCTCCCAAAGCTCAACGAAGGCCTGAGCGAAGATCACCCAAAGTTGTCTTGTATAGGGTGGATCATGCGAATCGCCGAGGACGACGGAGAAGTCGATGAAGACTTTCCCCGTGAGTTTCAAGCATGTGCGGCGTGGTTTAGTTCACCGAAAACGTTTCAGCTCCTGATCGTATTGGAAAAATCTCAAAGTTTAACTTTGATGCCTTCGCGATTCTGGCGGCAACTCCCCTTCAGAGTTCGTCTGTCTCGTTTCACCCTGGGAAAAGGTATTCATCTTGCTTCTAGTTCAACAAAACGAGCAATTAGAAAGCAAAATTCAGCGGAGACCTTCGAGAATCATGGCTGCGCCAAAGAAAGCTGACGCACTCCCTGCATCCGGTCTCGTTCCACCATCTGTTCCGGGAGCTGGAACAAGCTCTCTCTTCGGCACAACCCCTATTTTGTCGTCATCACTTGGCCCGTCGTCGAGTCACGGTCCTCCCATCTTTCTTCGGATACGTGTCGCAGATACCGCTGACGCAGTCCATATCTCTACTACAATACCTGTGTATGTGAATCATTCGCTTGTTCTTCGGATGCTCACGCATTTTCTAGGTCGGCTGGCATGTACATGCAAGAAGCGCTGGAACTCGTGTGCCGCAAGCGCAAACTTGCGAATCCGAAAGACTATGCACTTATCCTCAATGACCTCAACATCTTGATTTATCTGGACCGCACCGTAGCTTCCCTCGAAGGTAAACGTGAACTCACTCTGGTCAAGAGGTCCATGCTACCTCAAATGGGCATCGAACCCGAAACCCGTGCTACACGGACCACCGACCCAAACGGTTTGTAAAAACTCGTTACCCGTTTGCACCATCCTGAATATGTTTGTCTAGCGTCTATCTTCAAGAGAATTTCAGATGTGCCCGAGATGCACCTCAGCGCTGGAACGGACTATACTACCGCGTACAAAGTTAGTCCTTTTCTATCTCTTGCTTTGATACAAATCTCACGGGCGCGAAAACACAGCGGTACACAATATATCGCAAGATGCCTATGCTGGCTCGCCAGGAACGCACATTGGCTATCGACGGTGTCTACGTTCATGTGAGTCTACTGGTGGACATTGGACTGTGATCTTATTACGACCCCACACGAAGATCATGCCTTCTGCAAACAAGGCCAAGGCGGTATTTGATAGTGGCAAGACACTCTCATTTCACATCAAAAGTGTCTTGGTCTGCCAACAATCACAAAAGACATCGACGCTCTTCAAGGTTGTCGTGCAACGGGATAGCAGAAACAAGCGATACGACTTTGAGGCGGATACTGCCAAGTTGGCAGGTAAGAAGACAATACATTTGGTTCCTTCATTACTCTGAATCCTCTGGCAATAGCTGAAATCGTTCAAGCCATCAAATCTCTCAAAGCTAGTCTGGACCGCTCTTCTACTGTCCATCGTTCCAGACGGAGTAGGCATATCGGATGACCAGACCAACCATGAGCCAGCTATTCTACTGACCTGTATATACTGTACATTCAAAGTGTTACATAATCACTGTGTGGTGTCCAAGTTGACTTTTCTCAAAGATTTGCTCGCTCAAAACTGCAAGGTCCCAATCTCAGTTCTTATGCCTCTTCCTTACGACCTCTGCGCGCGCGTTCAAAACGCCTTTCGTGCCCGGCACCGGTACTTGGCCGTCGAGCACTCAAAACAAAACCTAGCCATTCTTTCAATTCTTCTCCGCGCAGGATTTCTGAGCAACATCACCCGAGGAACCATTGCCTCACCATCCCCTTCCGACTTTCAACACGTCAGCGAGCCACAGCGTCGAATCTGGGCAGAACTCAAATATCGCGATGACCGGCCCGTACTCGCGAATATGAGGCTCATTAGCATGCCGAGTCGACGCGTGTTTATGGATCTGGGAGAGATCCGGCGCATCTGTAGTGGAAGGCGGGCGCAGACGGTCAAACCTCTCGGTCTCGGGGAGATTGCTGTGGTGAAGACAAAAAGCAAGGAACATGAATGGCTGGAAGCGCGGGAGGCACTCACGTTGGGGCTGGACGGCGAGGTCGTTTGTAGAGCGCGATGACCCACCTTGGGTTGTTTTCTCGCGTGGGTTTCCTCTCTCTTTTTTTTTACTGGTTGTGCCCCTTGGGCTGATGATATTTCGATCACTAGACCTCTTTTTTGTTATCATAATAATATAATGACGTTCGTCCTCGCACGATCAGCCTCTCTGGGGTGCGACAGCTTCCTCAAGTTTTCAACTGACGGTTCTCGAACGCATACAATGGGCTTCTAGTTTTTTTCGAATTTTACTACATGCAACGACAACGCTTCTAGCCATTGTGTATGCAGTATCTAAATGAGTACGACCCTCGGCTGGTTCCTAGAACCTACATTGTCCATTTCTGCCCTTGCATCTGCGCCTCTTAGCGGGAGACATGATTTCCAACGTTGGTGAACAAATCAACTCGGTACACGTTTGACTTGCCTACATCTAGACTCTCCTCTATGGCGGTCATACTCGGAGCTTTCATTCATCTCGGTAAGGGCTCCGTGGCCTGGACAAGGTACAATGCCCGTCCTCGGAGCACCAACGGGACGTGTTCGTGCCTGTGGGCTAGAATAGTTCATTCCGATCAATCCAAGGCTTTGAGCTCCATGGACATGCCTTAGCATCAGGTTCTCTATCAGACTCTGATGTTGTCTGTCCCAGGAACAAATATCTCCGTCGGCGCATACTTTCCGACCCAAATGGACTTGTAGACTTTGTCGCCCGGTTTGATCAAATTCCTCTTGATATCCCACTACAGTATCTGAGAGTTTACCACAGATCCTGTTGATAGAAGCTCTATATTCCATGTATATGCATAAGTCATAACCATCGCGGCAAGATGCGATTGCAAAAATAACTCATCACATTTGCTTGAGGCTTGGCACGAATGTGCCTCGTCTCTTTCCAACATGATCTTACTCATCCCTCTCTTCATTCTTCCCTCCAATTCTTCCTTGTGCGGTCGTGACCTCCGCTTCCCAATCAACACCGCGGACACCAATCCAAATACCTACTCCAGAGGCATACACCAGCGCAAGCGTCAATCCTTCCCAAAGACCTCCCAGTCCACGCCCACACACGAACGTAAGATATAATCCAAGTGGGATACCAAGGATATAGTAAGCGGAGAGGTTAAGAATCGCGCCTGTAAACTAGGGGAAACGGGTGGTTACGAGTGGGAATCGATGACGGACATATCTACTTACCTGCTTTCCTCGTGCACGGAATATTCCACCCGTGATTGCAGTTGCCCCATCGAAAACCTGGAACAGTGCGACGAGGGGCAGAATGGACGCGACGAGCGAGACGACCTCTACCGGGTAGTCAGCATCGAATTCCACACCCTTTCGCGCAGCTGCACATAACATAAAGGGTGAAAGGACATACCAGGGTCACTGTTGAAAAGATAACTCCACTTGTGGCGGAAGACTAGGAAGAGGATACTGGAAAGAGCAAGGTTGATTGAGATGGAGGAATGGTTACATTGACAGATGAAAGCACTCGATGTGTGATCGTCACTCACCTGAAAAAACATCCGATCACGACAGCCATTACAACTGACGTTGCTGCAGCTATCCCGGCCCTTCTCGCCTTTCCTTGGCCGAGAAGGTTTCCGATGCTAGTGTACCACCACGATTTGTATGCGAAGAGGAAGCAGCAAAACACAGAGAGAAGGATATTAATATGAGAACAATCAGTCAATGACCGTCCTCAGAAGAGAAGCACTACCACAATGCTTACCGCACAGACGTAGCAACACTCAATGCAAATGGTGCTTGGTATGTAGACGATGAAGAGAGTAACAACACGGATTGGGCCGCAAGCGCAACAGGTCCCAGCCTATCCCAAAAAATCAGTTTCGAATTGATGATAACAGGAGATGCGACCATTTACTGGCTAGCGGCAACTGACAGCATGTATCTCGTCAGTGAGCATTCAGAAGGGAACGTTGCAGAGGCACTCACGTCCGGTCAATTCCCAACTCCACCATTCGCTAGCAGTCTGACCCACCCCAGCGATGCCGAGCCTTGCTAACAGTCCCCATCCTTTCCAAAGTTCACCCGTGACCGGATTTAAAGATGAAAGGGTGATTGGTGACCACGCTGTGGGAGGGGCATAACGATATCCGTAGAAAACAGAAGCTGCTGACACGAGGTTAAATGAAACAGCTGTGGCGAGTGGCGCACCCGGAAAGGAGAGCCCGAGAGGATAGACTACGGAATTAAGAAAAGGTGAACAGTTGAAACGATCGGGAGTGTGATCGCCCACCAAATAGCCAATTTAGGAACGCGTTGATCGGCGCGACCATGAGTGTAATTCTCGTCGGGATATCAAACGAACCTTGAGACTGGAAGTACCGTCTGCGCATGAGTCAGTCTCTTGCACCAACGCAAGCCAGTAGAAATTTCACGATGTACCTGGAGATAGAGTTAAAAGTGTATGCTGGAAGGCCCAGCAATGCACAGCGGAGGTAGAGCCCGGCAAGTCGTGCCACCTCAGGCTCTTGATTGAGAGCGAGGAGGATAGGTTCTGCTCTAAGCCAAACAGCAGATATGGGCTGTAGGTGATGAATTTACACTGAATTCGATGTGTGCAAACGTAACTGAACATACAATGAGGAGCGTTCCCATCATGAGCGCTGTTCCAAACGTTTGATCAGCGTTGTGGGTCATGAACAGTAGAAGAGGAAACGAACTCATCCTCTGAGACCATAGGCCAACCATGTGGGGCCTGTCTGAGGTCCAGGCAGGTGGAAGAAGAGTATCCAGCGTTGATGCGAAGCCCTGTACAATGCTATATCCGGTGACAGTAGCCGTCATAGAACCCAAAGTGGCTGCTGCCAGGGCCAGTGTGGAAATGTGACCAATGGATATGACGGAAGTGAGGATGAAAGAATATTCGAAAAGGTGAGTACTTGGAAAATAAAAACACAAAGAATAAGTATGAAGATGGCAGAAAAGTCAAGGACGGGACATACCCGAAAACGGGGAGGGCATACTTGGCGAGTATGCGAAGTTCCTCACGGAACATCTTGGAGGTGGATATCTGTTCTGCCAACGTTGTATCATATACATCACCGTCTGCTGGCTCATGTAACCTTGGAATCGGAGGCGGGGGTCGCAAGAGGGATGTGCTTTCAGAAACGGGGGAAATGCCTGTAATGATACTAGCTGGACCCCTTCCACGGATTGGGATGCCTCGGGGTGAATCCGAAAGGGATTCGGTGTGTAGTTGAGCCTGCACATCTTTCGAAGATGCGCCATAATGAGATAGGATAGCGTAGTCTTCGCGGAGGGACTGTGGTGTGCCAGAATGACTGAACGACATGGTATGAAAAAACCTGGAGCAAACCGCAAGATGACTAAAAATTTGAGTCTTGAGCGCTGAGCGGTGGTTCGGAGCAGTGTGAGGGCAAATACCAAGTGGAGTTCCCTGCAATATTAATGTCGCACACTTCGGGAGTAGTAACACTTAGCTCCTACTAGCCCCAAATGCAACATCAGTATCACGTTGAATTGATTGTCAGGTGTCAAAATGCCAACTAACAGTGCTGTATGGGTCTTTTGGAATACCTTTCAAGTTTCCAGGGGAAGTTTGTCAACCAAGTGTATACTATAGTCATTAGCAAGGTGGTTGGATTTCCCCACGGTACAGAGCCAGCGCCGACTGACAAGGCTGACGGAACTGTCAATTACCGACCCCATTGATGCATTCGCCATCCAAAGCAACAAGCGTACCCTGGAAAGGCAAAGGCAAAGCAACAGTTGAAGACTATGATGACCTTCGCCCAGTAATCACTTACCGCCACTTGCATTCTCATAATCTGGGCATGAAAGACCCTCTACGGGTCATTGCACTCTGCGATAGCGATGCGTTTTACGCAGCTTGCGAACAGGTCAGGCTAGGCCTTGACCCTAGTGTGCCGCTTGTCGTACAGCAATGGGAAAGTCTCATCGCAGTCAGCTATCCGGCCCGCAAGTTCGGCATATCGCGGATGGACAAGATAAAGGATGCAAAGAAGAAATGTCCGAATCTAGTAGCAGTCCATGTCGCTACCTACAAGGAGGGCGAGAAGGAACCAGGATATTGGTCCGACGTCGATACACGAACGCACAAGGTATGCACACAAATTTCACTGTATAGCCTGCCAAGATAGCACACACATGCGTTCATTTAATTGGCCTGACCTTTTATCCGCAAGGTTTCTCTTGACCTATATCGGCGTGAAAGCAATAAGATCATCAATCTGTTCAAACAAGCGCTCCCAAATGGGGAAATAGGTGAGATCGCACACAGCTTGAACTTACGCGATTATTCATCGCCAGGAAAGAAAAGGCTTCGATTGACGAAGCCTTCATCGACCTCACTCGGCCTGTACGCGAGGTGCTGCTGGAGCGCTTTCCCTATCTCGCACAAGTACCTCCTGATGCGCCTCAAGACGTCGATAGCCCATTGCCTCCACCTCCCTCCATTGATTGGAACAAACTTGGTGAACTCATTCCCATACATTCATCTGAGGAAAACGACGGCGGAGAGACTCACCTTGTAGAGGATGACGTAACGTGCACTTGGCATGATGTTGCATTATCCATCGCTGCGGAGTTGATGGCTAAGATCAGAGAAGACATCCACGAGAACCTTGGTTATACCATGTCAGCGGTGCGCTTCGCTTTAATATGCATCTTGAACCCAAGTCACGTATCCATTTCTTCATTAGGGGATATCCCGAAACAAGTTTCTCGCTAAAGTCAGTCTACATGATCCATCCAGCGGCTGTTCATTTACATTCACTCCTAGCTCATTGCTTCCTACAAGAAGCCGAATAGTCAGGTGATGCTCGATCTGCAGTTTGAATATACCTTTCTGATGAGCCCTGTAGAGCATCTTGCGCAATAGTGCCATACCAACTTATCTTCGTCCCATTGGCTTTCAGAAGGTATGCCCAAAATAATGAGATCCAATGCAAATCTGAGGATTACTTGAGATTCGGTTTTTAGGCGGCAAGCTCGGTGATGCCATTGCAAAAGAATATGATGTCTCGACAGTTGAGGATCTTCTGTAGGCTCATTGCTTGGTGTTCGATCATCCTTGCTCAACTTTGCATTATAGGGCAGTATCTCTAGGTATACTCGGTGGACCATTGTCCGAGTTTCCCCAATAGTAACGAAAAGAAATCAGATGAAATGCAGAATAAATTTGGTGACCATGCTTTATGGGTCTACGAGCTTCTGCGGTGGGTGTCCAATGTAGTCCCTGTGCAACTATAATCACTCAAATACGAGTTTCCAGCGGTATTGACAGATCCGAAGGTTGGGTATTTTAACGCATCGAGATGTTTTCTTATCCTCACTTCTTTATAGTGAAAGAGAAATCTGCGCTTTTTAGGAGCATGCTTGCGTCCAAGAACCTTCCGACTCCTATCACAAAAGCTGCAGATGGGCATCAATGGTTACGCGTCTTGGCCGCCGAACTTGCCCTCAGACTCAAGGACGCACGGGAAGAAATGCCCACTCTATGGCCCAAAACCATTGTTTTGCATGCTCGAAAAGGTTCGTCTTTCCCGATGGGACTACAAGCTATCGACCATCGATATAGGATATGAAACCTCGAAGTCAAAACAATCGGCGTTCCCTTTCACTCACGACGTGACCGTCGATGTGATAGCGGCTGCCGCCGACAAATTATGGAAGGAACTCACTGGGAGCATGAAGGACCTCAACGTGACGGCTGTACAACTTGCATTTACAGGCATCGAGACAGCCGAAGCTGGGCAACAAAGCATTGAAGGTTTCTTTAAGC
>JBBPLM010000582.1:0-12054 GCA_038089795.1 Pulchroboletus neoregius | reverse complement strand
AAAAGGGGTGAGGAATCACGTGACTTTCATGTGACCCGAATCGTAAGGTAGAAGGTAAGGGTTAACATAGGAAAAAAAAGAAAGAAAAAGGAAGGAAAAAAGGAAAAGTCTGTAGGAAACGTTAAATTCGTAACATATTCCCTGGATCTCCCCCATCACCATCCATGCCTTCCCTTTCACATCATACCTCATGGTGATGTATGCTTCCCATCTTTCTTTAATTACTATATGCTTCCTTTCTTCCCTTCTATTACTCCCACGATAATCCCCACTTTGCCTCATGCCTAGCGCATGTACACATTGTAACAACCCAAATAATGACGAGGACTCGTAGTCCAAGTCACTACTTAAGAAGTTGGAGTGGGGAGAGTCTCACCCATGGAGAAGGGAACATATACCCAAGAACTTATGCTCCAACCCTTTGTAGGGGAAAGAACAAGGAGAACTCGAATGGAGTTCCTTGTCCGGCTCTTAGGCCTTATATACTAAATAGTCTATGTGTACATGTTGATGTCTAATCCACGATGTACACTATAATAGGATAGAGTAGGAATGGAAGTATAAGAGCGGACATTAATGAGGCTATGCAAACATGTGCTAGGCATGAGGCAAAGCGGAGGTTAACATGGGAATAGAAGAGGGTAAGAAGAGAAGCATAAACATAAGGGTAAATGAAAGAATGGAAGAAATAGCCCTGACCGCAAGGTAAGATAAGGGATGTGAAGGCTTGAGCGGTTAGGGGGAAGATCTAGGGAAGATCCTGAATCGCGGAAGGGGATAAGTCATGTGACTGTTATGGACGCTATGTTTTCTCCTCATTTTTCTCACTTTTTCCCATCCCAATTGAAGCACTTTCAGGACTTAGACAAATTCTTCATGCAGCAATTATCTTATCGCACAGACACTTATGTTTACATCTTATCACTTTCAATCACGTGACATACGGTCGCATCCCTTTGGCCTAGGCCCCTGCACAGCTTCACATTCCCACGTTCATCTCCGTCCTGTGTAGGGCAGTGCCACTTCCTTTGCTTCTCTTCTATTGTGATGCCTCATATAGGCAGCACCCTTTTAATTTCCGTTGGCTTTCATTCCCAGGCCGTGCCCACCTCATGCACACCTCATTCCTACCTCATGTTATTAATCTCCATCTATGCCTACCCTTAAGTACTTTAACCATACATAGTCAGTATCGGTAGATCCAGTACAAACATGTACACACTCCATGGTAGTATATAAGGCCCAAGAGCCCGCCAGAGAACTTCAGTCAAGTTCTCTTGGTGTTTCCCATCATCGAGAGCACTAAGCAAGATAGACTCCTTCGTCTCTACATCTCCCTTTTTACTAGTAAAACTTCATCTGACTCTGCGAGTTTCGCTCTCACTATTGTTGGTTGTTTCAGTGACCGTACAGTCATAGGTCACGTGCCTTGAAAAGAAGGGAAGGCGTAAGTAGGAAAGGGGTAAGTCCGTTAAAGATAGAGTAAAAGAAAAGGGAAAGAGAAAGTCTAGGTGAAAATGTCATGTGAGACATTAAACCGTAACACTATCCTCCTCTTAAAGGTCAACTCCAAGGACCTAAAAGGAAGAAGTGGCCAAGTGGCCATCGTAATTGTAAGGTACTTGAGTGATGAAACTATCTTGCTTGACGTCGCCGCCAAGAGAACTCGTCTTGAAGTAGGAAGTGCAGCTATAAGGGCATGCTTTTGCCCCGTGAGAGTGATAAAGTCATAAAATCTAATGTAAAAGCCAGAAAAGAAAGGAAAAATCGGGGGAGAATGAAGGAAAGAGATGAAAAATTGAAACGTGCCTCATGACTCCATATGGGTACGCTAGACCCTATTCCATCCCATTCCGGTACATATTGGCATACTGTTTCCCATTTCAGTCGCTCCGCTCCCTATACTATCCTCCTCTTAAAGCTGGGCTTCCAGCTAAGGCGCAGACCAGCTCCGACAACCTAAAGAAGAAATGCCAAGGGGGAAAAGAAGACATAAAAAAAAGTGTGTAAAAATCGTGATAACCCCGTGGGAAAAGATGTGGTGGAGGAAAAGCACCGTTGCGCTGCATGTGCATGGGGGAGAGGGGGCGTGGCATAAGGGAAAAGTAAAAAATTGAAAATGTGCCTTGCGTCCAAACGCACTTCTTGAGAGTCACTTCAGCGGGCCTCCTTAGCTTGCAGAGGGGCCACCAGTTGCACCTACGGGGATGCAACCCGTATTAGAGCGTTGAACGCCTTCAGACTCATGCGCCTAGACGTTCAGCATAGTCGTAATCATAAAAGAAAAACTTCATAAAGGTATCATAAAGGGAATCGTCTTGAGTCTCGAGCTTTGGGAGGCCACCTTAGCTTGCAGTGGAGCTCCCAGGCGCGCCTGATGGGGATAGAACCCACCATTAGAGCATCGACCGTCTTCGTTGAAGTGGATCCCCTGTATCATAAGAAAGGGAAAACATAAAGGCATTACTCAATATTTTCAACTTCTTTTAATATCTTCTTCGGCATAATGAACTCCGTGGCGTGGAGCCTGTGGGTAAGGGTGTGGAGCCTGTGGGTAAGGGCGTGGAGCCCGTGGGTAAGGGCGTGGAGCCCATGGGTAAGGGCGTGGATGCATGTTGCATCGGCATGATGTGCGCGAAGTGGCGCAGGGACGTCGTAAGGGAGGTGGCGTCTTCTGCTGTCAGCCATGTGTCTGTGGCGTAGGCGTGTGTGGTAAGTGTCTTGGATACGTTGGGTAGCTAGCTCTGGACTTAGCTAAGCTCTGCCGCTGCCAATCTGATCCTCCCTGTCTTAGGGGGACCCTGGGGTCTAGTGGCTATCCTTGATAGTAGTCCCATGGTCGTGGACCACTTCTTCTTTCGTGGGGGTGCGCAGTGAAGTGCGGAAGGTGGTGGTGATAGTGCCCAATAATGAGCAAGACCGAGGTGTGCACACAAGCAACTTGGCGTAGCGCGGCAGGTGGGGCAGTTTAACCTCTTGCTTAGGAGGTAAACAGTTTAGCGTTGTGTTAAGGACGTGGTGGATGAGCCTGTCTGGCCCGCGTATGTCGAAGGAGGTGGGTGCGATGCCCAGTCTGGGGTCGTAGGCAGCGTCTGCCATAGTCGTAAAGTGTTTAGTAAAACAAGTAAAGGTGGGGGGGAGTGCATAGCTGTGAACGTATACCGACTAGCGGTACACGGCAACTGTTGTTGTCTTGAACTCCTGGCGGCGTGTGCCAGAGGGCAGCGTGTGCCAGAGGGCGGCGTGTGCCAGAGGGCAGCGTGTGCCAGAGGGCGGCGTGTGCCCTGACGTGCTGAAACCGAGAGTTGTGGTTGGCCAGAGTATTCAAGTTCTAATGTAACAACCCAAATAATGACGAGGACTCGTAGTCCAAGTCACTACTTAAGAAGTTGGAGTGGGGAGAGTCTCACCCATGGAGGAGGGAACGTATACCCAAGAACTTATGCTCCAACCCTTTGTAGGGGAAAGAACAAGGAGAACTCAAATAGAGTTCCTTGCCGGCTCTTAGGCCTTTAAATACTATCTAAGGGTTTGTACATGTAGATACTAGATCTACCGATGTAATGTACTTCTAAATAAAAGTATAGTAGGTTAAGGGTAGGCATAAGGCGGACATTAATGAGGCTGTGACCCATGAGGAGACCATGAGGCCAAGCAGGGATTAGCGTGGGTGAAATGGAAGTAAAGAAGCATAAACAGTAATTAAATAAAGAAGAGAAGCATACCTTGCTGCGAGGTACGATGAGGTAAGTGAAGGCGTGAGCAGCAAGGGGGAAGATCCGGGAAAGATCCCAGATCGCGAAGGGAGATGGATCATGTGACCGTACAGTCATAGGTCACGTGATCTGAAAAGAAAGGTAAACATGAAGGTGAAAGGGATAAGTCCATAAAGAATCATAAAAGGAAGAAATAAAGTCTGAAAAAGTCACGTAAATCATTACATTTGTAACATCTTCTGCCTTCCTCCATCATAAGGGTGCAGACATTGGACTGGGTCACTTTTCCTCATCCTCTACGGTCTGGCATTCGGCCTTGGGCATACGTTGCCCTTGGTCATTTGTTGGGTTGTTACAAAAGCGGTCTTTTCTTGGAGAAGGTAACAGGAGCAGGGGCATTGTGTCATTTTCACCGTTCCTTGTTCCCAGTTGATTTCAGGGTTGTGCTTCTGAAGCCATGTGAACCCTAAGATCATCTGGTTCTTGCCGAGATCTGTGACTTCGGCTGTCACCTTCTCATGGTGGCCTTGATATGAAATTGTTATTTCCGCACAGTGGGTGATATTCCCAGCGGAGTTTTTGGTGCCATCGATATTAAAAACAGGAATAGTGTGGTGTAACAGGCGTAGAGGGAGCTTCTTCTGCTCCACCCATGATTTGTCAATAAAGATTATGTTTGCACCGCTGTCTAGCAGAGCTTGTGCGGGGATGAAGGACTTCTTGTCCGCAGGAGAAATGGAAATGTTGAGAAGGATTTCTTTGGCCACATTGGCCGAGTGTGTGTAAACTTCTTCTGGGAATTCTTTTGTGGAAGTGGAGGGGGATAATTTTTTTGTATTTTTCAAAGGGGAATTAAGCACATGATTTGAGTCCCTGCCGCACTTCGCCTCTAGCAAAGTCGCCCCTTGACTATGTATGGAAATTGTATTGTAATTGTCCGTATCTCCCACTGCATTACTGTTGTCAACCAGTTCTTCGACAGCGAGGGGGGAGAAAGAGTTTGAAGAAAAAAGAGAAGAAGAGAAATTGGGGGCGAACTGACGACCCAGATTGGTCAGTTCGTGGGCCCTTTTCCCTTACCTTGAGCATATTGCTTGGTTTCCTTGAGGTCAAAGAAAAACGCCTTCATTTGTTCATAGTCCATCCCTCTGACCACGAGGGAAGGATCTGTTGTCCCAGGATGTTGCTGGGGCAGTGGAGGCGGTGCATGCAGAGGTTGCCTGTTTAGGGCAATCCTTCTTGTGAGAGCCCCCCAGGAATTTGCATTGGAGACATTCATTTTTCGCCTTTTAGCATTCTTTTGCACCGTGGCCCTGCATGCCACAGTTGAAACATTTCATGGTCTTACCGCTTGGCTTCTTCGACCCTGTGAAGTTTATTTGTGCCTCATTGGCACTTTGCAGGTTGTGAGTCTCAGTGGCACAGCCGCAATGTTTCTTTGTTTTGTCCGAGGTTTCTCCTGACGCTCCTTTTGAGAATAGGGCGTATGCTTCGAACCCTTTGGCAATTTCTCTGATCCTTGTTAGAGTTTCATCGATGGTGTTTTTCCTACTCGCAGTCCAGAAGAGCTCATACCGGATGTGAGGTGAGATTTTATTTTCAAGGAGCCATACTCACATAGCGTTGTCGATTTTTGATTGTTGGTAGAGGGTGCACCATTTTGTTATGAAGGTGTCAATGTCGAGACTCCCTTGTTCTAGATGGGAAATCTCATTTTTAGCCCAGTCAACTTGGAGCTGGGGTCGAAAGAGACCTTCAATGTCACTGACGAGGGTTGTCCAATTGTGGAGGCATGTACTTCCATTGGTGAGTTTTTGCAGTTCTATTTCTGCAAAGTAGCTCCCTTTTTGCCCATGCAGATGGGAGAGCACTGCATAAGCACAATTTTTGCCATTGGGTTCCACAATCCCAAGTGCGCCTATTTTTGAGAACTGCCGTGGGTTGCAGTCTATCCAAGCTCGCAACTTGATCCACCAGTCCTCAAACTTTGCTTTTGACCTGTTGTATGTTCCTGGGTCTTGGAATATCTCCACCTTGGAGTTGGAACCTCCTGGGGCAGCATTTTAGCCCAAGCGTGGAGGCCGAGCATTTCCCTTGTCCATTGATCAGCTTCTTGAGCCCTTTCTTGTGCTTGTTGGAGCATTTCATTAGCCCTTAATAGAGCTTCCATCATTTGCTCCCTTTGTTGTTCCAGCATCTGGAGATGCTGGGCTTGGATGTTTACTGCTGCTATAACTTCAGCCATCGTTGGTTGGGGGGGAACAGGAGTGGCATTTTTGTCAAATAACTGCTCCTCATCTTGGTATTGGTTGGACGTGATGTGTAAAGAGGAAAAGGGTGACTAGTAGGGATATTTTTGTAAGGAAAAGAGATAGCGACAAGTGTGTAAGTATGGTTTCTGGTCTCTACCGTAGGTGTCGCCTTGGCGTTGCCTTTCTACTTTAGGCCAATAAACTCAGCGGGGTCTGCGTATGGTAGGAGAGACAGAGCGGTGGTACCTGTTACGGACGCTATGTTTTTCCCTCTATTTTCCTCTATTTTTCTCACTTTTTCCCGTCCCGATTGAAGCACTTTCAGGACTTAGACAAAATCTTTGTGCAGCGATTATCTTATCGCACAGACACTTACATTTACATCTTATCACTTTCAATCACGTGACACACGGTTGTGCCCTTTGGCCTAGGCCCCTGCACAGCTTCTCATTCCCACGTTCATCTCTGTCCTGTGCAAGGCAGTGCCGCTTCCTTTCTTCTCTTCCATTGTGATGCCTCACGTTGGCAGCACCCTTTTAATTTCCATTGGCTTCCATTTCCGGGCTGTGCCCGCCTCATGTACGCCTCACCCTTACCGCATGTTATTAATCTCCGTCCATGCCTGCCCTTAAGTACTATACCCATATGTAGTCAGTATCGGTAGATCCGGTACAAACATGTACACACCCCATGGTAGTATATAAGGCCCAAGAGCCCACCAGAGAACTTCAGTCAAGTTCTCTTGGTGTTTCCCCATCATCAGTGGGATGCTAAGCAAGATAGACCCAGTAGTACCAACCCCCCACCCTTCATCATTTTTCTAGTCTTTACTTCATCTGATTTACTGGGTTTCGTCCCCAGTTTCATTGGTTGTATCAGTACCTATAGGGGAAGAGAAGTCTTTCTTCCTCTTCACTGCTTAGTTCCCATTCACTAAAGCCCTGTATCACCTCGGGCCAGTATTCCCTCTGGAGCCAGATGGGGATGTCTGGTATAGAAAGATCTTCGCCCCAGGGGAAGTCGTCGGGATGAGTAGGGGGTGGTGTGGCCAAGCTCGGCGTTGAGAGCTCGGAAAGGTGGGGAGATATAGCTCTTAGGTCTACTTGTGATACTATGGCATCTAATAACTCGTCTACCTCCTCTTTGGTCGCAATAGTCTTGATGGCGACAGTACCGTTGTATCCGTGCTCTCTCTCTCTCTGCTCCACTGTGTACCCTGTGTTTGGTGTGCCCGAGTATCTGTCTGACGTGAAAGGAGAAGGCACTGAGGCCTGTTCGTAAGAATGTAGTGAACCTAGAGAAGAGCTTGTGCGTACTTGCGGGCACTAGTCTGGTTAGACAGAGGTAAAAATGAGAGACATAGGGGGTACTTCTTGTTGTTTTTGGGCCCGTTTGGTGGAAAAGATGAAAAGTCAAGTTCTAATGATACAACCAACAATCAAAGAGCAAAACTTGGAAGAGTCAAATGAAGTAAACACTAGGTAAAAGGGGATGGTAGGCTGCAGAGTCTATCTTGCTTAAGTGCTCCTGATGATGGGAAAACACCAAGAGAACTTGACTGGAGTTCTCTGGTGGGCTCTTACATGTTTGTACCAAATCTACCGATACTGACTACATATAGGTAAACTGCTTAAGGGCAGGCATAGACGGAGATTAAGAACATGAGGCGTGCATGAGGCAAGCACAGCCCGGGAATGGAAGCAAACGGAGATTAAAAGTGTGAGGCCAGCATGAGACATCACAATGGAAAGGAAGTAAAAGAAGCGGCACTGCCCTGCACAGGACAGAGATGAACGTGGGAGTGAGAAGCTGTGCAGGGGCCTAGGCCAAAGGGTTGTGGCCGTGATTGAAAAAGATAAGATAAGATGTAGTGTCTGTGCGCTTAGATAAGCACTGCACAAAGGCTTTCATCTAAGTCCCAAAAGTGCGTCAAATGGGACGGGAAAAAGTGAGAGAAATATAGGAAAAAGAGGGGAGAAACATAGCATCCGTAACACTACCCCCTTCCTAAAGATCAACTTCCAGGTGATCAAAGGGAGCATTGAAACCATCATAATCGGTGGAGGACTCATATTGATGGAAAAGGCAAACAAAATCCACATATGCCATGTTGAGACGATGCGGAGCGTTTGGGTGAGCACAGGTGTAGTCGGAGATTGCCTCTTTGGCGTGGGAGAGATTGCTCAATGATTCCCAGGTACGCTCAGAATTGTCATAGCCCTTCCAGTGGATAAGATATTCAAGGCGACGGCCTTTCCATCAGCAAGAAACGACATAATCGACTTCATACACCTCGTCCTGATCCTCCGTGATGTGGGAAGGACCAGGCTGGTTTGCCGGCTGACCAGGTAAGCGTTCCTTGTACGGCTTAACCCAAGAGATATTAACCATGGGATGAATTCGCATAGATTTCGGAAGAAGCAGTTCAACTGCATTAGAACCAACTGTTTTTAGAATTTTGTAAGGGCAGAGCCAGCGCTCAGAGAGTTTCTTTGATGCGCGTGGCAAGCGGAGATTGTCAGTGGACAACCAGATGAGGTCACTGATGGCATATGCTGGTGCCTCAGACCTTTTCTTATCTGCTTGGATCTTCATACAATCCTGGGCTTTTATCAAGTTGTTTTTGGTTTCCTCAAGAGTCTTGGCCATAGCATCAGCCAATTCATCAGCAGCTGGTGCCTTTGAAACGTGCGACTTGATGCCCATTCGTGGAGCATATGAGTGTGTGACCTTGAAAGGAGATTTCTTTGTGGAAGCTTGCTGCTTTGAGTTATATGAGAATTGTGCGAGCGGAAGCCAGTCCGCCCACTCATTCTGCTTCTCGGCAGTGAACAGTCATAGATATTGTTGGAGATCTCTGTTCATCCATTCCATCTGCCCGTCTGTCTGCGGGTGGTGAGTGGTTGATGTTATGAATGGTATCTTTTTCCTGCTCTTTTTCCTTTTCTTTTCATCGTTCCTCGGTCAAATGTTGACCATTTCATGGACTTAGTTGTTTCACAGTGCAGCGCTTATGTTAGCGCACAGACACTATTCAATCTTATCTTTCTTTCCTTATCTTTTTCGATCACCTGACCTAGCGTCACGACCCTTTGGTCTAGGTCCCTGCACAGCTTCCACTTTCCCACATTCATCTCCGTCCTGTGCAGGGCAGTGCCCTTCTTTTCTTCTCTTCCATTTGATGGCCTCACCTTGGCCTCATGGAATTCATGTCCGCGTGCTTCCATTGTATGGCAGTGCACACCTCGTGGTTACCTTGCTGTTGTAATCTCTGCTGGCACCTGCCCTAAAGTACTTTACCCATTTGTAGCATCATATCGGTAGATCCGGTACACACAGATGTACATACCTAGGTAGTATATAAGGCCCAAAGCGCCAGCCAGAGAACTCAGTCAAGTTCTCTTGGTCTTTCCCTTTCATTGAGGGCCAAGCAAGATAGACACTTTAGCCATCCTTTTCACCTTTCCTACCTATTGAAACTTCATCCAATTCCTCGAGTCTTACCCTCAATTATTGGTTGCTTCAGTACATAGCCTCTGCCATGAGGTATGATAAGGAAAGGGGAGGCGTGAATGGCAAAGGGGACGATTCAGGGAAGATCCAGGATCTGAAAGGGGACGGATCACGTGACATCACACATGTGACCCTAAAGGAAAGGAAGGCAAAATGTTAGAGTAAGGGATAAGTCCGTTAAAGAAAAGGAAAAGATAAAGGAAAAGAAATAAAAGTCTAGGTAAATGTCACGTGAGACATGAAACCGTAACAGGGCACGCAATGGAGCAGAGGTTGAGACAGCACGATGTTACGCAAAGCGTATACAATAAGGTCTCTTACTTGACAGACTGCGTTCTGGCGATGCTCATGAAGAGACCGACGTCAGACGAGCAATCGTTCAGAGAGGGACGAGGATGACAAGGGATGAAGCAAGGATGCTTCCAAGGGAAAGACTCAGAGGGACTCGAGGGAGATGAGACTTAAATGTTACACTTGTATTGCGTAGATCAAGAATGGAGAGTACAAACAGTGATTACTGGCTTAAGTACTAGAGACCAGTATGCACGGACCAAGAGGGTAAAGGCTAAGAAAGGAAAGCGAGAGAAGATTATGGAATATGATGGAAACGGGGGACACAGGCTGATGTAAGAGAATTGGTGGAGGAGTGGATAAGTCCGAGATAAAGAAGTAAACAGTAAGTGGAGATAAGAAAGGGGTGGTAGTTCTACGGAGTATTCTCTCTCTTATAGTAGCGAAAGGAAAAGAAGAAGTATAACAGAGGAAGGGAAGAAAATCGTAACACACGACTACAGCACTTCCGCCACTGTAGCAATCATTGCAGAGAAGGAAGAAGTTGACAAGTTCCTCCTCCACCTACAGTTGCAGGAAGACCAAAAAGTTGGATCTCCCCTCCTTTCCGCAGTATCAACACCAAGTCTCTGCACCCCGCTGCCCCAGCACTCAGACAACTTCCCATGGGGCGAAGATCCTTCTATTCCTGACATCCCCATCTGGCTCCAACGCGAGTACTGGCCTGAAGCCATCCAGGAGGGATTTGAGCAAAGAGAATTAAGTAGCATTGAGGAGGACGCCCTAGTTTTTCCTTACAGGTATCACTGTTCCCCCACTCCCCACGTACATAGAACCCACTGAGTTTATAGGCCAAGGTTCGAAAGACAATGACAAGCAGAGGACTATGGGAGAAATCAGCTCCCCCTACTTACACACACATCACTACCTCTCATCTCTCAAAAAATATCCATACTAGTTCCCCCCTTCCCTACATACAATGTCTAACAACCAATACGATGACGAGGCCGAAGGCATTATGCTGCCACCTCCCCAACCAACCATGGCTGATGTGATCGCCGCGGTAAACATACAAGCACAAAGGTTACAAATGCTCGAGCAGCAGCAAGAGCAGATGATGGAGGCACTCCTATGTGCAAATGAAATGTTGCAGCAAGCCCAAGAAAGGGTACAAGAAGCAGATCAACGCACACGTGAAATGCTTGGTCTCCACGCATGGGCTGGAACCGGAGGTAGCAATGCCCCGGGAGGTTCCAACTCAAAGGTGGAGATATTCCAGGACCCCGGCACTTACGACGGGTCTAAAGCCAAATTCGAAGATTGGTGGATAAAGCTAAAGGCATGGATAGACTGTAACCCCCGACAGTTCTCTACCACAGGGGCAGATGGCGTAAAACGCCCTAATGGAAAAAACTGTGCCTATGCTGTGCTGTTGCGACTACGGGGGCAGAAAGGCTCCTATTTTGCAGAAATAGAACTGTAAAAGCTATCGGATGGGAATACACATCTCCATGATTGGACAGTCCTCATCCAAGACATTGAAGGACTTTTTCGCCCCCAGCTCCAAGTAGACTGGGCAAAAAATGAAATCTCCCGGTTCGAGCAAGGCACGCTTGACATTGACATGTTTATTGCAAAATGGTGCGCCCTGTACCACCAATCCAAAATTGACAACGCCATGGGAGTATGGCTACTAGAAAACAAAATATCCCCCTGCATTCGGTATGAGCTCTTCCAAACTGCGGCAAGAAAAAACACTGTCGATGAAACCTTGATGGAAATAAAGAAGATCGCCAAAGGATTCGAGGCCTATGCCTTGTTTTCAAAAGGAGCAGCAGGTGAATCTTCGGATAAACCTAACAAGAAGCGTTTTGGCAGAGGGGTTGAGACTCACGACCCACAAGGAGCTGATGAAGCTCAAATCAATGCATTCGGGTCGAAGAAGCCAAGCCCCAAAACAATTAAATGCTTCAACAAGGCCAACAAGGCCATGGTGCAAGGGACTGCCGAAAGGCAAAGAATGAGTGTCCTCAGTGTAAATTCCTTGGGGGCTTTCATAAAAAGGAATGTCCCAAGAACACCGCGGCAGCATGTGCCACAAATTCAACTGCTCCTGCCACCTCGTGGGATAATAACCATGACCCCTCCCTCGCAGTCAGGGGCATGGACTACGAGCAAATGAAGGCATTTTTCTTCAACCTCAAGAAAACGGAGCAACGTGCTCAAGGTAAGGGAAAAGGGCCAGCAAACTGACCAATCTGGGTCATCAGTTCGCCCCACCT
>JBBPLM010000581.1:0-12069 GCA_038089795.1 Pulchroboletus neoregius | reverse complement strand
GGAGGAGAGGATAAGTCCGAGATAACGAAGTAAACAGTAAACTGAGAAGAGAAAGAGGTGGTTGTTAAAGGAAAGAGAATCATAACAACGTGGACTTTATTCGCCTATTCCGTCAGTATGAGCCCTCCACCGATTATGATGGTTTCGGTGCTCCCTTTGATCACCTGGAAGTTGATCTTTCGGAAGGGGGTAGTGTTACGGACGCTATGTTTTCTCCTATTTTTCCTCTATTTTTCCCTCTTTTTCCCGTCCCATTTGATGCACTTTTGGGACTTAGATAAAATCCTTCGTGCAGCGCTTACGATAGCGCACAGACACTTTATCTTATCTTATCTTTTTCGATCACGTGACATATGATCGTGACCCTTTGGCCTAGCCCCTGCACAGCTTCTCTTTCCCACGTTCATCTCCGTCCTGTGCAGGGCAGTGCCGCTTCTTTCCTTCGACTTCCATTGTGATGCCGCACGATTGGCCTCACCCTTTTCATTTCCGCTTGCTTCCATTCCTGGGCTGTCCCCGCCTCATGTACGCTTCGCCTTCACCACATGTCAGTAATCTCCGTCTACGCCTACCCTAAAGTACTATAGCCATATGTAGACAGTATCAGTAGATCCGGTACAAACATGTACAACCCCTAGGTAGTATATAAGGCCCAAGAGCCCGCCAGAGAACTTCAGTCAAGTTCTCTTGGCGTTTCCCATCATCGAGAGCACTAAGCAAGATAGACTCTTAGTCTCCTTCACCTCCTTTCCTCTAAAGTAAACTTCATCTGACTTAGCAAGTTTCGCTCTTGCATTTGTTGGTTGTTTCATTAGAACTTGACTGCTTTTCTTCCGCTACAATGAGCTCAAGAAACCAAGAAGTATTCACTACGCTCTCATCTCATTACTTGTCTAACTAGACCAGTGTCCTCCACAAGTACGCGGAAGACCCTCTCTAGATTTCTCTCAAGCTTACGCTTCGGCCTTAGTGCCATCTCCTTCCCCCTCAGACAAGTGCTCGGGCGCGCCAAAGCAAGAGCACGCAGCGGAGTTACCACAGAGAGAGCATGCCTACGGCGCTTCCATTACCGTAGAGACCATCACCACAAAAGAGGAAGTAGACAACCTCTTAGCACAAGTAGTACTCCAGGACGGCCTAGGAGTTTCATCTCGCCACCATTCCGAGCTCTCAACGCCGAGCTTGGCCACACCACCCCGCCAACACTCAGAAGAGTTCAGTTGGGACGAGGGTCTTTTTATACCCGACATCCCACTCTGGCTCCAGAGAGAGTATTGGCCTGAGCCGGTCCTGAGAGAAGGTTTAAGTGAGAGAGAACTTTCCTCAGACGAAGAAGAAAGGCTGCTGTTCCCTCATCATTACTACAATCCTCCCCCTGCACCACAAAGATGCCGCCGGGTATACTTACCTAAATTTGAAAGACAAAGACAGGCGGACCTCTATGGTAGAAACCAACTGCCCTACCTACGCACACGCCGCCATCTTTCCTCCCTACGTCGCTACCCCTATTAACTCTTCTTTGTTCTCTTTACCTTTACAAAAATGTCAAACGAAGATGGACCAACCATGGCAGACGTAATTGCGGCAGTAAACGCGCAATCCCAACGTATCCAAATGCTCGAGCAGCAGCGAGAGCAGATGACGGAAGCCCTACTATGGGCAAATGAGATGCTTCAGGAAGCTCAGGAAAGAGCACAAGAAGCAGATCAACATACGCGCGAAATGCTCGGCTTACACAGTTGGGCTGGAACCGGAGGACAAAGCGCCCCGGGAGGTTCCAGTTCAAAGGTAGAAATCTTCCAAGACCCTGGCACTTACGATGGATCTAAGGCCAAATTTGAAGAATGGTGGACCAAGCTGCGGGCTTGGATAGATTGCAACCCCCGTCATTTCACAGTCAAAGGACCCCTGGGCGTTGAAGAGCCCAATGGGAAGAACTGTGCTTACGCTATTCTCTCCTGTCTGCGAGGACAAAAGGGGAGCTATTACGCAGAGACCAAACTGCAGAAGTTAGCAGCGGGAAATACGCGTCTCCATGACTGGGGAGTCCTTTGCGACGAAATAGAAGGCTTGTTCTGGCCCCAGCTCCAAGTCGACTGGGCCAAGAATGAAATTTCGAGATTTGCACAAGGGGATCTCGAAATAGATACGTTTATCGCAAGGTGGCAAGCCCTCTACCACCAATCAAAAATTGACAACGCAATGGGTGTATGGCTATTAGAAAATAAAGTGGCAGGAAAGATACGATATGAACTATTCCGCACATCGGCGCGCAAACCAACCGTCGATGAAACCCTCACAGAGATAAGAAGGATCATGAAAGGATTTGAGGCGTTTGCCCTCTTCTCAAAAGGAAGTGTGGGGGAGTCCTCGGACAAACCTGCCAAGAAGCGTTTCGGCCGCGCCGCTGAGACTCATGACCCGCAAGGTGCCAATGAGGCACAAATAAATTTTTCAGGGTCAAAGAAGCCAGGCGGCAAAACTATGAAATGCTTTAACTGTGGCGCACAGGGCCACGGTGCCAAGGAATGCCGCAAGGCAAAAAATGAATGCCCCCAGTGCAAGTTCCTGGGGGGTTCTCACAAGAAGGATTGCCCCCAACAGGCAACATCCGTCCGCACCGCTTCCGCCGCCCCAGCAACTTCCTGGGATAACAACCGGGACCCTTCACTCGCCGTTTGTGGCATGGACTACGAACAAATGAAAGCATTCTTTTTTGATTTGAAAGAAACTGAGCAAAGGGCTCAACAAGGTAAGGGAAAAGGCCAAGCGAACTGACCAATCTGGGTCGTCAGTTCGCTCTGCCTGCTCCTTCTTCTTCCCTTTCTTTGAACTATTTCTCCCCCCTTCCTGTACAAGAGTTAGCGGACAGTGATGCAGAGGGAGACACGGACTCTTACGTTACTCTTTCATACAATCAAGGGGTGACTTCGCTAGAGGCGAAGCGTGGCAGGGATAAACCTGTGCTTAATTCCCCTTTGAAAACACCAAAAAAATTAGTTCCCCTTACTTCATCCCAAGAATTCCCAGAAGAAGTTTACACACGCTCGGCCAACGTGGCCAAGGAAATCCTTCTCGACATTTCCGTCTCTCCACAGGACAAGAAGTCCTTCATTCCCACACGCGCCCTGCTTGACAGCGGTGCAAACGTAATTTTTATTGACAAGACATGGGCGGAGCAAAAGAAGCTCCTTTTACGCCCCCTACGCCACGCTATTCCCGTCTTTAATGTTGACGGCACCAAAAACTCCGCTGGTAACATCACCCACTGCGCGGATATCACCATATCATACCAGGGTCACCGAGAGAAGGTGACGGCCGAAGTAACAGATCTCGGCAAAAACCAGATGATCTTAGGGTTCACGTGGCTACAGAAGCACAACCCTGAAATCGACTGGGAACAAGGAACGGTGAAAATGACACGATGCCCCCGCTCCTGTTACCTTCTCCAAGAAAAGACCGCATTCATACGGTGCCTCGAAAACGAGGAGTTAGAAGCAGCGTGGAACGCCCATGAGGTCAGATCTGCGCTGGCCGCACCAACACCCCCTCCCACAAAAATGGCCGCTGAGCTAGTCCCACGGTCATTACACAAATTCCTCCACGTGTTCCAAAAACATGAGTCAGAGAGTCTACCCACCAGAAAAGTGTGGGACCACGCCATTGACCTTAAGGACACGTTCAAAGCTAAAAAGGGTAGAATTATCCCACTATCACCAAAGGAGCAAGAAGAGGTCTCAGCCTTCATCGATGAACAACTCCGAAAGGGATATATCAGGCCCTCAAAATCGCCGCAAACGTCACCGGTGTTCTTCGTGCCTAAAAAGGAAGGCACCAAGCGGATGGTACAGGATTACTGCTACTTGAATGAACACACGGTTAAAAATAACTATCCTCTCCCCCTTATCTCCCAACTCATCGATAAGCTCAAAGGAGCAAAAATGTTCATAAAAATGGATTTCTGGTGGGGATTGTAACAACCCAAACAATGACCAAGGACGACGTGTCCAAGGCCACTGCTAGAGCAGTAGAGGGGATGGGGTCAAGTATTACCCAAGCCTCAATGCTCAACCCTTATGAGGGGAAAGAACAAGGAGAACTCCAATGAGTTCCTTGCCGGCTCTTAGGCCTTTAAATACTATACTACTGATTGTACATGATTGTATCTAATCTAAAGATACTTAGATATAATAGTCTATAGTAGTCTAGGGGAGGCATAAGGCGGTGATTAAAGAGGCTGTAGCCCATGAGGAGATCATGAGGCCAGCGGGGATGATCGTGGAAGGTATGGAAGGAGAGAAACATACGGTAATGAATAGATAGGGGGAAATGAAGGCATAACCCCTATCGCGAGGTAAGATCTGTGATCGGGGTGACTTATGTGATAAGGGGGGAAGATCTAGGGAAGATCCTAGATCACGGAGGGAGATGGATCACATGACAAGTCACGTGATCCGAAAAAAGGGGAAATCGTAAGTAGGAAAGGGGTAAGTCCATAATCATAGATAAAAGAAAAGGAAAAAGATAAGAAAATAGGAGAAAATTGTCATGTGAGATATGAGATTGTAACAGGGATACAATAATGTCCACATCAAGGAAGGAGACGAATGGAAAGCCGCATTCACATGCTACCGCGGCTCGTTCAAACCTTTAGTCATGTTCTTTGGAATGTGCAACTCCCCCGGAACTTTCCAAGCCATGATGAACGAAATATTTGCCGACATGGAAGACGTCTGTGTCGTGTATATCAACGACCTTATGATATTTACAAAATCAAATTCCAAGGAAGAACACGACAAGGTCGTGCTAGAAGTGCTACGCCGTCTCGAGGAGAACGATCTCTTCATTAAACCAGAAAAATGCACCTTTCATGCCGAAGAAGTTGAATTTCTCGGTATGATTGTAGGAAAAGATGGCATCTGCATGGATAACTCAAAGGTCAAAGCCATCTTGGAATGGCCCGTACCCAAGAATGTCCGCGGAGTACAAAGCTTCCTCGGACTCGCCAATTTTTATAGATGTTTCATTTCTGGGTATGTGCAAGTCGCACGCCCGCTTAACAACCTTACAAAAAAGGACATACCCTTCGCCTGGGGCAGTGCCCAGCAACAGGCGTTCGACACGCTAAAACAACGATTTACGTCTGCTCCTATTTTAGCTTATCCAGATAATGATTGCAAGTTCCGAATGGAGTGTGATTCCTCGGACTTCGCAACGGGAGCTGTGCTCTCTATTTTTAAAGAAGACAAATGGCACCCTGTCGCCTACGCCTCTCACTCCATGAGTCCGGAAGAACGGAATTACCCAATTGCTGACAAAGAAATGCTCAGTGTGATCCGTTCCTTGGAAATGTGGCGCCACTATCTCAAAGGAGCTAAGCAGGAATTCGAGGTCTGGAATGACCATGCAAACCTGCAGTGGTTTATGAAGCAGCAGGACCTTAATCGCTGTCAAGCGCGCTGGGCGCAATATCTTTCACATTTCAACTTTCTTTGGTTACATAAGCCAGGAGCTTCTATGGCAAAAGCCAATGCCCTCTCTAGACGCGAGGACCATGCAGTCGGTATAGAAAACGACAATGCCGGAGTATTAGTTATTTCCCCAGACAAAGTGCGGGCCTTGAAGGTTCACATTACGGATGATGGGGATTACCTCATAAAACGCATCAGAGATGCAACAAAAACAATGTTTACGAAAGACGGTCCGTCCACCATTGACGGGTGGAAACAAACGGACATAGATACGAATGGCATCATCTACACCACTGATGGCCGCTTCTATGTCCCTGACGAAGGAAGCCTTCGCCTGGACACAATTATGTTACACCATGACTCACCCGTCGCCGGTCACCCCGGGGCTGAAAAGACCCTAGAATTGCTGCGGCGCAGCTACTCCTAGCCACATGTGGCCCATCATGTAAAAGAATACATCTCACGCTGTGACAGGTGCCAACGTTTCAAAGTTGGGAATATTGCACCTGCTGGCAAACTCAAACCCTTGGAGGTACCACACATGCCTTGGGTTGACGTCACAGCCGACTTTACTACCTCCCTCCCTCCCTCCAACAGCTTTGACTCTATTCTCGTCATTGTCGATAGATTCTCCAAAGAAGTGGAGTTCATACCATGCAATAAGACCGTAACCGCTTTGGAAATGGCAAAATTATACTTACATAACATTTGGAAAAACCATGGGCTTCCGAGAAGCATCGTGTCAGATCGTGGCCCTCAATTTGCGTCACAACTTATGAAAGATCTATGCGCCCGATTGGGCATCAAGCCTAAACTCTCGACCGCACACCATCCACAGACTGATGGTCAGACGGAGCGGATGAACAGAGATCTCCAGCAGTATCTCAGATTGTTCACCGCTGAGAAACAGCATGAATGGGCGGACTGGCTCCCCCTCGCACAATTCTCTTACAACTCGAAGCAGCAAGCTTCTACTAAGAAATCTCCTTTTGAGGTCATGCGCTCGTATGCCCCACGAATGGGCATCGAGTCACACTTTTCAAAGGCACCAGCTGCCGATGATTTGGCTGACGCTATGGCCAAGACTCTTGAGGAAACCAAAAACAATTTAATAAAAGCCCAGGATTGTATGAAGATCCAAGCGGATAAGAAAAGATCCGAGGTGCCAGCATACGCCGTCGGCGACCTCGTGTGGTTGTCCACTGACAATCTCCACTTGCCACGCGCATCAAAGAAGCTCTCTGAGCGCTGGCTTGGCCCTTACAAAATCCTAAAAATAGTTGGTTCCAATGCAGTTGAGCTGCTTCTTCCCAAATCCATGCGTATCCACCCTACAGTTAATATATCTCAGGTAAAGCCGTACAAGGAACGCTTACCTGGTCAGCCGGCTAACCAGCCTGGTCCTTCACACGTCGCGGAGGATCGGGACGAGGAATATGAAGTTGATTATGTTGTTTCTTCCCGATGGAAGGGCCGTCGCCTTGAATATCTCATCCACTGGAAGGGCTATGATGATTCTGAGCACACATGGGAACCTTTGAGCAATCTTTCACACGCCAAAGAGGCGATCTCCGACTACACCCGTGCTCACCCCAACGCTCCGCGTCGTCTCAATATGGCTTACGTGTGTTACGCGAAGCGTACACACAAAAAGGTCTCTTACTTGACAGACTGCGTTCTGGCGATGCTCACGAAGAGACCGACATCAGACGAGCAATCGTTTAGAGATGGACGAGTATGACAAGGTATGAAGCAAGGGTGCTTCCAAGGGATAGACTTAGATGAGACTCGAAGGAGGTGAGACTTAAAGATACGCTTGTATTGCGTAGATCAAGAATGAGGAGTACAAACAGTAATTACTGGTTTATGTACTAGAGACCAGTAAGCACGGACCAAGAAGATAAAGACTAAGAAAGGAAGATGAAAGAAGACTATAGAAAGTGATGGAAACGGGGAACACAGGCCGATGTGAGAGAATCGGTGGAGGAGAGGATAAGTCCGAGATAACGAAGTAAACAGTAAACTGAGAAGAGAAAGAGGTGGTTGTTAAAGGAAAGAGAATCGTAACAGTACACATATTGTACTTGTTCAATTTTAATGTACTTACAGTAATTGAATCCTTTTTCCTGTGCTTTTTCCTGTGCTTTTTCAACCTTGTACATATATCATACTTGTTCAATTGTAACACACTTGCTCAGATTCTTTTTCCCATGCTTATTTTACTTGTGTGCTTTTTAGTAGAAGTCACAATACAGTCAAGGGCCGAAAAGGGTAAAAAGCATGAAAAAAGTTAGATAAGCCTGGTTAACCGCGGTGTCAAATTCCTGATGTCAGGATTGCCGACCCCGTCATCGAATATAGTCAGACAATGATTCGCTTCGCCCTCTCACCTAATGTGTTTCCTGTGAGTAGCGGATACGACAAGAAAATCACTTTTCGCAGCCTCACTCTTCCTGCGCGATAGAAATCGTCCTCGCATAAGAAATGACGTGTCCCTTGTTGCTCACTCGCGCGGTGTGGTTGCGACAGTGGAGTGAGGCGCGTGATGATGCCAAGAGGTAAATTGGTGTGCTATCTTCCAAGTTTTCATATCCACAAGACTGAATCCAAACTCACTCAGGATTTCGCCAATTATCATCGGCCATATAGCGAGGCTGGTGTCTCTTGTCCCAAAGAGTTATCAAGATGTAGCATTACGACGATTCGACCTCGCATTTCGTGAGTGCACAGCGCACGAAATGGATCCAATTTTGCTTACAAGAGTTTGTCATCCAATCTTCGATCTCGTCTGAATCATTAACCTCCCCCTCAGTTCAGTTTGCACTCTACTTTGTGGCTGGAAAGCCCGTTGACGCAATACTGTGTGTGCTCGTTGCGACTACGCATGACGATATAAGGTACTACTGCTATCAAGTGAGTACGGGTTGCAGCACCCATCCGCATGCGCTGCTCCTGATGTTTTTGCATAGGTGCTCGAAAACATGTATCTGAAATAAGGAGACTATACACATGGAATACAATCGCTCGGGTGCACAGGATGCAAAGGAGATGATCGTCCTTCCAGGATGTTGCCTCGGTTGAATCAGTCCAGGATCTGGATTCATCCCCGTTCAATGACAAGTTCCGCAAATTATGGGAGGTCGAAGAGCAGGGTGAAGAGATACAAATGGAAGAGAGGGAAAGTCCCAGCGCTGGTAGTGGTAGGTGATGAAGGCGAATGGATCAGTCTGGTCCCCGTATCCCATTGGCATACATCACGTCCTTCGCTGGTATCACATGTTCTTCGCTTAGACCCAGTACGGAACGAATCATCTCGGAGGGCAGCGCTAGTGCGACCAGCTAGAAAACTGGAATGGCTCGGAACGTATTGTCATTGTAAAGACGTGCGATTGCAACTTCAAATATTCTAATCTTGCCGTCGGTCGCCGTCGAGTCGGGGAGGTGCAGCTATCTCACTGAGACTTGACATAACACCGTGCCATCAGGGAAACGGTAAGCAGTCTGCTGATGTTGTCCTCTAGGTCACCGTGGGGCATTGCAACGCGATTACTTTCCATATCATCATGGGTTCCCATTCGTAAATCATACTAGCACTGCCCCTGTGTGCACAATATAGTGCAATCATCATTCATTTTCCATACCATACATTAAATGAGAAACAGACCAGACCCGACACATTCGCCTTCATCGACATCACACAAGGCTACCAGGGTCGCGAATTTCCCTCCCCCCCTCTATTTGTATCTCTTCGCCCTCGTTCTGGCTGGCGTCAGGGAACATGTTGGCACTCGCAACCACGCCATGGCTAGAGGCCAAACCCAAACCGAACGCTGTGTCGATCTCGCCCCCACGTCTGCCTCGAAGATCGCGCGCAGCAAGGTCCCGCAAGTTCAGTATGAATCGGGGGACGAGCGTGAATATGGGTATGGATTGTGGTACCCTCAGTAGTGGCCACCATCCGTTGTTCGGAATGGCGTAAAAGATCACAATGAGGATCGCAAACATTAGCATGCTATTCATAAACATCTACCGTCAGCTTAATGGGATGTAGAAGCAATAAAAAAGAAGTGGGAAGGCAAGACGTGGACATACACAAGAAAGTAGAACATGCCTTCCCTTGCGAGAAGGTTCATGTAACGGCTCAGTTCGAATCGCCTTGTCACTCTGTACATTTGAAGTGACTGCCTGATGAACTGAATAGCAACGAGCAGACACATCAATGCGCCGAGAGTGATCCGGACAGTGTCCATAGCAATTTCGGCCCAAAATGCCAGAGGGGAACTGCCAGCGGCTTGCAATATGCATCATGAAAAATCAAGCACCTGAGCGGTAATCCCTATATGATCTGGAGAATGGTGAATATAGTGTGCACAATATGAAGCCATGTTTTACAAACACATGGGTTGATTCAGAGTGTTGAAGAAAACACAATAAACTAGATTTACGATGACTTCGATGACGTAGAACGTGAGGAGGGCCCGAAGGATGAACTTTGACTGATTGTACAATGCCCACACACGGAGGATAATTGCCACTATATCAATCAATGGCATTTAGTCAACTCGCTAGAAGTGAACATGAAATCTCACAATCTGCCGCACAAATAAAAATGAAGGTGTCCCATCTGATAAAAGTATAAAGTGTTCCACCTTCGAAGAGTCCTTGAGCAGAGTGGGCATTGAAAACATTGAATAAATATGCTCACAGCTATTCAAATATGATCAATTATTCGAAATGTCGCTGATCAATGTAAGACGAAGCATGAACACATACGTCTACCGGCAGTTAAAGTTTTCAGTGTCCTCGCTGAGCATTAATGTATAAGAAACTACCTTTGAAGGGCCAAGTACTAGGAAAGAGCTCCCCACTTTGGTTGTGCTGTGTCAGCTCAACAAACTCGAAATGTCAAGGTTTGAACATACACAGGGCGTCGATTCTAGTGAACTGATCAGGGATCAATTAATCTATGCTGTAACAGGCAGAGACGTACATGACATGACACAACCCGAAGTAACGAGCCTGGAAGTTAACAACAATTAGCCCTAGTACAGGGTGGCGGAGATAGCCAGGATACGCACGAGAACGAACAATGTGGACACCTTTGTCCAGGGCCTGTTCTGCAGCCATATTAAAAATATAATTGGCACGAGAAAGTGACCACTTACCCAAATGTATTCTATCTGAAAAGATTGTCAATCAAATCCGTATGCATCATGGCAAGGAACACGAGGTACCTCGTTTGAGAATGTAAGGACTGTCGAGTTTGATTTTCATCCAGCATGAAGAAAGACATACGGACATCATGTATCACTTACTGTAATCATATCCAACCGCAGTGAGCATCGCAACTAGGAGGGGTCATCAGTAAGATGGATGCGAGGAGAAACCAAGCTCAACGAGCATACGAGTGATGTAATCATTCAGCTGAACGGTTGTGACAGCCTGCTGTAGAACGGAAGCCATGAAGTTGATATACGAAGTACGCTGATGGCAAGTACTGAAACTCGGAGCCGCAGAGAAAAAAATGCAGACTCGGATGGACGCCCGAAGGTGCTGCATATATAAGTCAACGCCAGATGTGGGCCACCTCAAGAATATTTATGATGGGGCATCACTACATCACCACCTCTGGCAGGCTTCGTGACGGTAAGATGGAAGCATGCCATGCAGTGTTTGACTCGGAAGTGCCACAAGGCCATGGATGGCGGCGCCACTGGCATCGCCATGAACCATATGGCGGTTGGCATTCCCACGATGTGGCAATGGTCAGAAACGTATGTGATTGGCTGAAACACATACTAAACAAAGAATTGTTATCCTTGCTCGATCCGTCCATTCCAGTGGAAGATATCGTTGGGTTTGCTATTCACATCGACAGGTCAACACTGACTCAACAGGTGTGCTAATCAAAGCATCATCGCCGGTTCTTCGGGTTGGTTCCGCCTGTGGTGAGGTCCGAATTAACCAGCTGTCAAAAGATGCAAATGGCGGAAGATGCTCAATGACGACTCACCAACTCCTTTAGGCTTGATATCCAGAAATGAAGAGAGACTAGGTGCTTCCTGTGGTTCCGTTCCTTTGTTGTCCTTTGCCGATGACGGGGAAAGAAAAGATACTACAAAAGCTTGTGATAACGGCTTTTCTGTTGCGTTGCCTATCGCTCCCGGCTTTGGTGGTTGCGATGGAGCTGATATACGAGTTGTACTTCCCAAGGGGGGGAGCGGAGACCTCGGTAGAGGGCCCGGCTTGTCCGCATGAGATGACCCACTTTCATCGCTATCGTCATCCGTATCCCTTGCCTTCACGTCTGGTTCCACCTGATTTACCCCAAAGTCATGCCACAAGGTGGGTGGCGCTGGTGCCGGTGGTCTGAACGGTAAAGGACGATGTTCCTTTAAAAGCCTTGCATGAACTCCAACGACGATATCCGCTCCATGAGGAAGCTCTCTGTTAGCGATACGCCGCGCGAGGGCAGAGAAGTTTTCAACAACTGGAGAGGATCCAATGTGGGCGTATAACACGTCAAGCTCCATCTCTAGTAATTCTGGATGTCTAGTACCAATTTTACAATCTGATAAGCCAAACGATGTCGTGCATC
>JBBPLM010000579.1:2076-12127 GCA_038089795.1 Pulchroboletus neoregius | reverse complement strand
GGCGGTGGCGGTGGCAGTGGAGGTGACTTTGCCGGGCGGCCTGTGGATGCTGGGTGGATGCGACATCGAGGTGGTGCCCCGAGTGGTCCTACGCAACCGTCGCCACCTCGACGGTGGGGTTGAAGCTTTTCCTTCCTTTGTCATCTTTGCCTTTGATTCTTTTCCCCTCTGACACGATTAATGGTATTGGCCATAAATTATCAGTCATCTTCATTCTCGTCCTGTCATTCCATCTTATTCTTTTCTCTCTCTCCTCGGATATCTTAGGTTTCAGTACGTATTCTTTTCTCTCCGTTCTGTACTTGGCTACTAGTACTCGGTTGATGCTCCATCTCTGGGTCTGCGCTGTTTGGAAATAAAAAAACTACATTATACGAGGCATATAACTTGAAAAGCGAAATGAAGTAGATTATCTATTCTAAGATTCTCCCCGCAGTCTTTCTCACCACCGTCAACGTTGCAACCGCGCGTGAAGTTCCACAAGGAGCTCCTCGATGCGCTCCTGCCGCCCTTCGATCCTTTCCATCCGTTTCATCCATTCGGACATCCCTCCGTTCTCCTCTACGATCTCCTCCACCTGTTCTGCAGTTGCAATAGCCCGCTCCTCCTCCCTGTGGTCTGGCGTGGACAACAGACCGATCAACGTCTCCGCGCGCGTATCTAGCGGCGGAATCACCGGTCTCCCCGACCCAGCCGGTTTTGTCCCCCACAGCGACGTCTCGCTCGGGCGCTTTTGCATGGACTGCGTCGACCCCAATCGGCGGCGTGTCGCGGGACCGTAACTGAGTTGTGGATGCGGCAAAAACGCCGATCCGACGCCGCCACTTGCGTTGTCCGAGATGGTTTCTTCCAGCGCGGGGACGTCGTCGAGGACGAGTGGTTGAAAGATTTGGGCGAGTGGACTTTGAGCGACGTCGGGTTTGTGAATCGAGGGGGTCAATCGTCGACGGAAGGGGAGGGGTAAGGAGGTCTGGTGGTTGTGGCCGGCGTTCCGCTGCGGAGAAGGTGGAGGCGGGGGTGCGTGGTGAGGATGATGGCCAGGCTCGTGTTCCTTTGGGGAGGGTGGATGCGCTGGGCGGAGAGAACGCGTGGACGGGCGGCTCGACTTGCGAGATACCCGGCGCTCAAGGCCGTTGTTGTGGGGGAGTCCGACGGGGATGCGGTCTGGATTGTCTTCGGTGTCTGACGCCCGTTCCCTTTCGTCCTCAATGTCAAAGATCTGACGGTACCTCAGCACGCTGATGGCTTTGAAAGTAACAAATCATACTATGTCGATGTCAGCACCCGATCCTGCTAGGCCTTCGAACAAGGCTATAGAGGGAACGGTCATCATCTGAACTAGTAAGAAGAGCAACCTATACACTTACACATCCGCTTGAGCGAGCGAGGTAAAGTGTCTACGACCTTTTCAAATACGGATGAGATCGTTTCGTAAAATCCGAGGGAAGTAGTTTTCTTTGCTTGACCTGTGCTTAAATGAGCGAGTGCATCTGAACGTCTATATTGCCGACTCACGTTCATACCACGCGATGAGGAGGAGGATAGGGAAATTCGTAACTCTGCAAGGGGGTTAAGTACAACGTGGCTTAGAAATGCCAAAGGCAAATGACCTGATCAGAAACACGTTCACCTTGCGGCCAACAGTGAGCAACATCACTGGTAAGGCATCTGTCACTTACTTTGTGGAACCATCTCGGACTTAAAACGTAACTCGCAGGAAGAAGAATGCAAAGAGCAACCAGGTTAATGGGTGGTTGATAAGAAAACAGCGAGTCTGCTTTGACCCTGAGTGTCATGTATCAGCAACCAAAGAGCGAAACATGACGCGAGTGTACCCTTCGATCGTGGAAACCGCTTTCCTAAACATGGCCTGAGAGTGGCAAGATGAGCAAGGCAACTAGGCTGGAAACTCGAAACCAACCTCGGCAGAAGCATCCTCGCTGATTCTCGCGAATGTATTCGACAAGATCTATCCAAGTATGTATCGAAAGTATCATCAACATTACTGTTGGGTACACTCACAGAAACGAGCACTGTGTAACTGTATGAAGTACCTTGAAAGATTGCAATAGAATGACCACATACCGGTTAACAATAATGTGTTGCTCAGACATGCATACATGATCATGAGGATAGGGCCGAACACGGGGTCGAATTGGTCTGCACGAGTGAATGACTAAAACGATGTGTGTGCGAAAGACTAACCTGCTCTATCGAACCCAATCGCGTCGAGTCCAAACCAGAGATCAACCATCCACCACGCAATAGTGCTGCATGACGGAATATTAAACACGAGTGGCAGGGAAGAAAACGTGAGAAATACCTCGAGGAATATCTAGAAAAACCACATCAATCCGCATGAACGGAACACGAGCCGTGACACATACCCTGCGCCTTTGCGACTCAAGCTGACTGCTGGTTAGGCAGATTCAGAAAGAGAGTTGAACCACTCACGTCCACAAGGCATAGAAGAAGCCACAGAAGCAAAAGGCCGCGATGAGCATAAGGGCAAGAAACTGCATCATCATGGCGCGGAGAGAAAGGACCATGAGGTTGTTCTTGAGTGTGACAAAGGCAAGTCTGCGAGCGGTAAGGGACTGACAAGTTGACAAGCAGAAGGATCTGACCTTGGGAATAGTAAGCAAGCAATAACCGCAAGAAAGTCTATGCCAATGTCTTTAGCCCATTTTTCTGTAACAAATGTCAGTATGGTATGGTAAGGTAAGGTAAGGTAATTACGATGATAGACGATGCCGTATATCCTAAATGTTGCATAGATAAAGTATGCGGTCACTGTGATGAAAAAAGATAAGATGACGGAGGTTGAGATGACGGTGAGAAATATCAGACCAAAGGCTACATCGAAACCGTTCTAAAGTACGGTGCTTAAATCAGACGTCTTGCCTGATCTTGGGGCGAGTGCCATAATGCTCACCCAAGTACCCTTGAAGAATACTATGAGGAGTGAGTGGGGTAACCAGGGGGGAGATGTGAAGGCTTACCCTTGATGCCGTGTTCCTGCATGGCAGCTAGTTTCTCAAGGGTGAATCCGAGAGCATAGACCATGAATATTGCTTCAGCAGAGTTTATCCTGTGACGTTCATTCATCTCGATAGCGATGACGAACAAGATAAAGAGGATCAAGAAACTTGAAAAGGGTTAATGAAGCTGTGGAAGAGAAGTAATGGGGTATACTTTATATACTCCAAGACGGCACGGATAGCGGGAACCTTGAGACTGGGAGAGGAGGTTGAGAGTGGATGGGAGGGAAAGTAGAGAAGACGCACCGGTAGTGATCGAGAAGGGGTGCCTTGTGGGGATCGTAGAAGTGGATTGGAGTGCGTTTATAACGCTGGAGAGGCGTGTGTCAAGGGAAATGGGAATTCTAAGAGATGGCTTACGTCTGAGAGGATGGCATGGCTGCTCTCTGCCTGGTAGACACACTTTCCACTAGTAACAGTGTCAGAGGGAGAGGGAGAGTGGAAAGGGATGCGCATACATCCAGATTGCGTGTATGACTCTTTGACACGGGGAGGATTTGATGAAGAGGCGTGCCCTCGAGATGATGGCCATTTCGATGGCGTTTCCGACGTTTTCCTCGAGATCGTCGTCGCGGAGTTGTCTGGCGAGTTCGAGGACATGTGGGTCAGCGCCGGACCAGACGGGCCAGGATGTGGTGAGGGTGCAGACAAGGTCGAGGACGCTGCTACTGTTGTCGCGGAGGATGCGAATGGCGAGGAGTTCGCAGAGGGCTGCGCGGGTTGCGGAGAGAGGACCATTTGCGAGGTCGTTCTGGTCGCGAATGAAGTAGACCCTGTTTAGGAGAAAAGCGAATACGACGGATTTGTTTCCTGCGCGCTGAATGGTGTTGTACTTTTCTTCGAGGGGACGGACGAGGGTGTACGTAAGGTCTGGGGCTGTGAGCTGTCGGAGTATGAGAATGACGTAGACAGAGAAGGCGCAACACGGACCGCTTCAAAAGTGAGCGGTGTATCTGTGTCAAGGTAGGTCACCAAGGAGAGCAGAAAAAAAAAAGGAATGACAGACCGATATAGTGCTGTAGATGGTCGTGATGGGTCAGTGTGTGTGAGGACACCAGGTAGGCTACGCACGATAATGTCCTGCAGGGGTGATGAGAATGAAGACGAGGTTGGATCTGAGTGATACTGACCGCTCTGATGGCGTGTATGATTGGCCATACAGGCACATTGCCCAAGAGAGGTTGTCGTTCCATTGATATGTGGGTCTATCCAAGTGCCTGAGAATATATCCCTGTGCTACTCTCCCACGGGGTTTCAGCTCCGACAGCGCGCGTCCGAATCCGAGTCGCGTCCCCCTCACCGAGTCCTCGTCTTCATGCACTCCGTTCAACCACCCCCAGTCAAAATATACAATGCCGTATACTCATCCGTCCAGGTCTACGAGTGCATGGTTCGTGGTATCGCCGTCATGCGCAGACGCGGTGACTCGTATGTCAACGCAACTCAGATCCTCAAGGTCGCCGGCATAGAAAAGGGCAGACGCACAAAGATACTCGAGAAAGAAATACTCCCCGGAAAGCACGAAATCGTGCAGGGCGGGTACGGTAAATATCAAGGCACTTGGTACGCATCCCACTCCTCCGTCTTGCCCGCTTTCTCATCCACTTTCCCAGGATTCCACTCGAACGCGGTCGTGACATTGCCGCACAGTATGGCGTCGCATCCCTCCTCGCCCCCCTCTTCGATTTTACCCCCTCAACTTCCCTGACTTCCCTCCCCACCGCAAATAACGC
Source organism: Pulchroboletus neoregius (assembly GCA_038089795.1). Classification (NCBI taxonomy): domain Eukaryota; kingdom Fungi; phylum Basidiomycota; class Agaricomycetes; order Boletales; family Boletaceae; genus Pulchroboletus; species Pulchroboletus neoregius. Next base: position 7,353 of record JBBPLM010000579.1, on the reverse strand, counting down.
GCCATCCCCACGCCCAGTCCCCGCCGCGTCTTCCTTCTCCACACCAGCATACCACCAGTCTGTTCTCCCCTCCGCCTCCATGATGCCCGGCTCTGCCCTCCGTCTCCTCAACCAGGGTCGCGCCCAGGGCCTCTTCACCCCATCTACCTCCGCCCTCGCGCCCTCCAGGTCGGCCATATTCCCCTCCTCCGTATTTGTCAACTCACCCGGCGCACCTTCCCCGACCTCACCTCCACTCCAACAATCCCTCAAGAGAGCCAGATCCGATTCAGAGGTCGTCTCTGCCATCCAATCCCTCTCCCATTCCCACTCATCCATCCTCGACGCGTCTGTCGACATCCGCCCATCTCCCGTACAGGGAGATGGTCCCTCTCCAATCAAGCGGCCTCGCAAAGAGCCTTCCCCGCAACCCGAGCCCTCTCAATCCTCCGCCCTCTCCTCCCAACCTTTACGCGCTACCTCCGTCAATGACGCGCCGTCACCCCGCACCGTCCGTTCTCCTCATCCCCCTTCCACAAATGGCAACTCAATCAATGGCGTAGAAACTGACTCTCTCCCACTTCGCTTCTCCACAAAACCACCTCTTCTGCGCGACCCTTCTATATTCAGAGATACTCGTCGCGCGCAGCTCGTCGCTACCATTTGTCGACAAGATGATCCAAGTCCTGTGTTTGCTCACCTTCGCGAACTCACCCCAGATCCTTCCCTTCCCTTCGATGTGGATGCGATCCTCGACGACAAGGGTCATTCGGCCCTTCACCTCGCCGCATCACTTGGTCGCCAGAACATCATAGAGCAACTCATCGCTGCAGGTGCTGACATACATCGCGGTAACTTTGCCGGAGAGACTCCCCTCATGCGTGCCTCCATCGACACCCACAGCTCTGATCAACAATCGTTCAATATCATCGTCCAGGCATTACACCTGTCTATACGCACCCTTGACACCTCCAGAAAATCAGTCCTCCATCATATCATGTATCTTGCTGGCATACAAGGCCGTGCAGTCTGCGCCCGATATTACCTCGATCAGATATTCATTTGGATAGCACAGAACCAATGCGGTGATTTTAGAACCATCGTCGATCTTCAGGATGAACATGGCGATACCGCCCTGAATATCGCCGCCCGCGTCGGAAATCGAAGCTTGGTAAGAACTTTGTTGGATGTCGGTGCCAACCGAATATTGCCAAATAAGCTGGGCCTTCGTCCCGGTGATTTCGGAGTAGAGGTAGGTGCGCCGCTTATAACGTATTACCCGTGCTCAGTTTATTTTTCAGGAGCTGAGCGGTGGTCCCCGGGCGGAAGACCTACTGGCATCACTGCGAACAGGTCCTTCAGCTCCGGTGCAAAAGAGCCAAGATATTATCACAGGTAGGTTCCCTCCCACTGGCTCGTGGTATTTAGCGCTCACCCACTTGCAGACATGACGACAATGATCCAAAATCTCAGCACCGAGTTTTCTGCGGAAATTAAATCAAAGCAAGACTCGCTCGATCTGACACAAGCTCACCTTCGCGCCGCCACACGAGAGCTCTCGGAGCAGCGAAAACAGATACAGCTATGGCAAAGTCGATGTGCAGAACTTGATCAGGTACATCAGCGAATACGGAACCTTGAAAAAGCGATTGCAGAGGAAGACAACTTCGACTGGACAGGGAGGACAGACCTCTCTGGGAGAGATGGACGGGAAACGGCCGGACCTGCATTCCAATGGCGGGGGCCAAGCTCCACCATGGTGGGAGTCGCAGGTTCGATGGACATTTCTTTTAGTGTCGAGACCGAGCCTCCAATACCAACGACTGACTCTCTCGCGAGCCTGATACGATTACGACGACTGAATATGTGGCATATGAGAATGGAGGAGTTGATGGAGACAAGACTCAAGTCGTTGCAGGGAGCGAGCGCAGAAAAGGAGTACCAGTGCAAGAGGATCGTCTCGCTCTGCACAGGGATCCCCATCGACAAGGTGGAGGACGTGAGTCGCTTGGTGGTGGTGAATCTTGAGCTTGTGCATTGTGTTTACGCTTGTTCAGATGCTGGAAAACCTGTTGATTGCGATAGAGAGCGAAGCACAAGTGGTCGACATTGTTCGGGTGTCTGGGTTTATGCAGAAGGTACGTCCCGTCGGGCTCTTTAGGCATATGATCCGTCTCCCCTGGATGCAATTTCCTTTGACTGACTCGATCTGGTGCAGGTCAGGGATGGTGTAATCTAATTTTTTTTTGTATACAGATGCGGTGCGCTCTGGGCGCAGTCGCCGCTTTTCTTATATATTTGGCCTTGTAGCATCACGCAGGATTGTCGTCGGTTTTATATTGTAATTATTATTGCCCACATAACCTACACCGTGACGTCCTCTGGCGCGAACAACTGAAAGCTACGGGTGTAGGTTCCAGAAGCGAGCAGCCGACCGTCCGTAGTGAGATCCACCGACATGACCTTTCCTGAATCTGTCGTAAGCGTGCGGAGCAGTTGCCAGTCGTCTGCGCTCCACAGCTTGACGAAACCGTCATACCCCGCGCTTGCAAAGTAGAGTCCCGATCGGTACCCCCACTCCTCCTGCGCGTCGTCGCCGTCCCCATTCTTGTCAGCATCCACTTCCTCGTTGACGTCGTTCATGACGACCTCGCCGTTGACAGGTACGCTCGGCGGCAATCCGTTGCTCCGGAAAAACCGCACGTCGGCGACGTTGGAGACATGCGCAGGGATGGTGTAGAGTGCTTTTAGGGAACGCATGTCCCATATCCGGATCGTGTCGTCGCCGGCACCAGTTGCGATTTGATAACTGGATTATGTCAGTGTTTTTTTTTTTTTTCCAATGCAAGCGGGAGACAGACCCATTGGGGGAAAAGGCAATGCCGAGAATGGCCTGGACATGACCATCGAGGACCATGGCTGTTCGACCCGTCCGTAAATCCCATACACGCCCGATGGCGTCTAGACCGCTGGTAATAGGGTAAAGGGTTAGCAAAGTGCCTACAGGAACGGGGGGGGAGAAGATCGAACCCAGATGCGACGAGCGCACCGTCGTCTTGGAACTCGACCGAGTACACTTCTTTCGAGTGACCCTCTTGGAGGAGTAACTCTTTTGTGGTCGCCACGTCCCATAGTCGCCAGGACGTGTCAAAGGAAGCAGATGCGACGTAGTCACCCGATGGGTGAAAGGCAACCCGACAGATCCGGTCTGCGTGCCCTTTCATGGTGGCGAGTGGGGCATCACTGGTAGGTACCTGCTTAGTGGTGTGATTCGGGCGATGCGTCGGATGGTGCGCACCTGTTCAGAGACCAGAGGTTGACGCTCATGTCCCCCGCCCCGGAGACGAGATTGACCAGCCCCTCACCCTGGGTGAGCGTGGCTTGTGGATGCCAGGCAACGCCACCCACACGATCCGCATGACCTGTAGAAAAAGACTGTATTATTACGTGACGCGAGGTGCAAACCCATCTATCCACTCACCACGCAACGTTCGTATGGGCGTGCATGCAGGAACGTTCCATAGTTTGACGGCACCCGACCAACTTCCGGTGGCAAGGATCTTGCTATTGGGGGCGAAGCGGACTTGTGATACAGGTCGGTCGTCGCCAATCTGAGAACCAAGATTGCTGAACCGCTGCCAGTGATGTCAGTACGCGCGCGCGAGCAACCATCTGCTACCGGATTACCTTGACTTCACCGAATATTTTCTTCCGCAGGTCGATGATGCGTGCAAGAGGTAGCTTAGCATGTATGCGCTGTTGGGCGACTCGCTTTTGAGCTCTGCAATGACGAAGCGGGTAGGATGTTGTAAGCACCTTACTGATATCGCCTATTGGTAGGTGAAATCCAACCTGGGCAGGGAATACTCCGCTAAGTGTCTCCTGGCTTGGAGTAGCTCGAGCGAGCCCTCGGTGTAGAACTCTTCCTGTGGACGGATTGAAAGATGGGTGGGTCAGAAAGAGAGTGGGACGTACCTCTTCTTCACTTTCAGATGACTCTGCTTCATCCATCTGGAGTTCCTCTCCTCGAGCAGCATTGATTTGAGACAAGACGTATATCAGACGATCTCGTCGGTCAGCTGCCTGTTTCGAGCGTGAATGGCGTCACGAAATGAAAAGGACTGATGTACGCACGCGTTCACCAAAGAGTGTGATGGGTTCACCGATCTCGCGCAGCCTTGCCTTTACGCGATTGTCGTCTGTCGGCACGGCCATGCTGCGTGCCTTCTTTTTGCGCTCTAGCTCGTCCAAGATGACCTTGTTCTCCATCTTGGCTCTCTCTGAGCCCATGTAGTTTCCATCGTCCATTAGCGTGTCGAATGTGAGGTTTGACATGATGGCTGCAGTGGACGCATACGGATTTGGTCAGAGTACGATTGAGAGCGTTTGTTTGGCAACGGCTTTGGAACTAAACAACTTCCTGTCAATATGATATTCACAACTCGACGATCACTGGTAGGACATTGAAGTAGTCTAGTTTGTAGTCGTATGAGTCTACTAAGTTATTCAATTTCGCATAACAACGCAACGTTGCACGCGTACCAAAGGGTCTATCTTACGTTCATTTACTCAAGTTCCGTTCCATTTTTTTTGGCGGTCGAACCTCCGCGTTTTTCTTCTTCCTTTCGAGTTCTGCTTCAGTCGTCCACGACTTCCTTTACAAAGCTCAACGTCATGAGTCAACGTCCATCCACGGAGTCTTCTGGCAGTGCGAGCGGCCTCAATCCACCCATCCCATCTGGCCAAGATCGCTCGCCTTCTCCTACACCGAGTACGGCAAGCAAGGCGCGCGGCGAGGACTATGTTTACTTTGAACGAAGCACCGAGGGCTTCTCGCCTGATGCCGTCTCCCGCGCGACCGCTGCTAAGCTCAAACTCGAGTCCTACTACAAGCTCGCCGTCGATGTCGCCATCGAGCGCAACGGTCGGTACGTGATCGTCCAGACCCATGTTGTATCACCGGCCCATTTCCTATCACACAGTCGCGTCGAGTTGGAGCAAAAGATGAATCAGGGTGTTGTCCCCAACGAGGCAAAGGAACGTGAGATACGCAAGTATCGTAAGCTCGAGTCACAGCATCTCAGGCTTCGGAGAACCAAGATACGATTGTCGGACTTTCGGACAGTCAAGGTCATCGGGAAAGGCGCATTCGGAGAGGTGAGAGAGGGTCGTATATTTCTTATTGCATTGTGTGATCTTCTTCGGCACAGGTTCGGCTTGTCCAGAAAATGGACACTGGCAAGGTATATGCGATGAAGACGCTGCAAAAAGCAGAAATGTTGAAACGGGATCAGGTCA
>JBBPLM010000577.1:0-10474 GCA_038089795.1 Pulchroboletus neoregius | reverse complement strand
TGTAAGCAAAAACTTCCTCGATGCCTCCCCATTGGTTCGCGCGGGTATTCCTTACGGTGATGAGGTTCGGCTCCAAACTTCTACTCAATGAAGCTTTGATGGCTCAGTACTCATCTCTGTAGATCTCTAGCAAAGAACGCGAGGAGTGGGCAAAACTCACGGAACATGAAAAGGAGAATCTCAAGTGTGAACGCGGACTTCACTTTGTCTGCTACCAGTCCTCCATTGACAATGGGTTCTACCGTGAAACTACTGCATTTGGTAACAACGACTTTTTCCCTCTTACTAGTCTCGTACCCGAAAAGATTGGTCCGTAAAGCATTTAGTTCACTCACCCGGAATTATTAACGCTTCCGAACAGGTCAAGATCCTATCATTGGTGGTCCTCAGCTGGTGCAAGATTCCACGAGTCAGGTTGACATATCTAAAGAGGGAGAGGTTACGCTCCGGGTCATCAATAAGAGCGGTGTCAAGTATGAAGTAGCTGGTGTTGCGCAGAAGGTGGACACGTCGGCGACAGCATTCGAACAAAAGTTCTTTGTCACCTCGCGCGGTGGAGAGTATTACTTTGTTCCTGGCATCAGCATAGTGAAGGGATGGGCTAAAGCTAAGTAGCTCGGTTAGTTATGTTTTTTCCTGCCTTGAAACTGTAAAATGTATTGTGCTTTCACGAGAATGTACTAGTATCCATGTTGTCTTTTCGTCTTACTCAAACCAATTGCATCGTCGTATCACCCATATATAAGTGGGACCTACATCCTTCGATCCTTCCGGAGGCTTTGCGCATCTGTCCAAGTACAATCATGGCGTGTTGGAAAACGTGATGATTGGTGCTCGCAATTTGGCATGCAAATCCACATACGCGCGTTTTGGTTTTGGGGCACTTACCAGTGAGTGGCCGGCGACTCAGTGGCATGATCATCGTTCGACAGGGAAATGAAGTTTAATCTCAGAGGATCCATCAAGCATGCACTTTATTGACGAGTCAGCATGATAACCAAACGGCAATCGGAATCACACCTCGTGTTTTGAATATTTATATTGAAAGTGAGTACGGGGGGAGGTTGGCGTGCATGGGCGAGGGGGCCGGGAAAGATCAACATACACAACGGTGGTCCTATTCGACTCATAGTTGAAGGATGAAGCTTTGAAGGATGAAGTTAGAGAAGGTGACGGGGCAGGGTGAGATGTTGGTTAACTGTCTGGCAAGTCCACCGTCCCACCAGAGCCCAGCGCATCAGTAAGCTCAAATGTGTAAATGGCACTGCTGCCCGTCTCCTCCAGTCAAGTCGATCTTCGTTCAGCTTGAAATCCTTCACTCTGAGCCAACAGGCCAAGGTAATCCCCTTTTGCCTACGTTGAGCATCAACTTGCGACCCAGGCACACAGACGTAGACCAGCATCAGCAAGGGCGCGTACCGGATCCCTGGCAAGGGCTGGATGGTGCCGGACAATATCGACAGCTTACACCGAGCACCAAAAACATGCTTGCTCATCGATTGCCAAAATTTACCAACACCATCGCCAGAATCGAAAAGACGGCAAGAAGGTACTACGCTTCAAAGGCGCGTGGGAAATAACATCTGGAGTGGCAAGTGAGACAAAAAGTCTTCGGAGAAATTTGTACAAGCTCCGTGATGCATTTTTGTAGCCTCGAGACTCAGGAAGCTCGCTGCGGTTGAGATAGATGACCGAGTTACTTGAACGGATGAGGAATACAACCGACGACAGGTATTATGTTCTAGAAGTTGCATGCATGCCAGTGCATGAGGTGAGGTGAGCAAAGCCTGTGGATTCCGATTGGATAGACGTCCGACTTGGAAGAGGAGATAAAGGGCCCGACGAAAGAGACGCAGAGAAAAGGCAACAGGAACAAATGAAAATGACGAGGTGAGTTGTCCACAACCTGAAATTACCGATTGCTGATGTTACTCCAACGTTCAACTTGCGAATGTACTTGAAGTCTTGACATACGTAAATCGAATCTCTAACATTCAAGTTGGAAAGCTCGGCACTACTTCGATCGTGATCGAGGTTCAACTATTATCGATTAACGACCAACACGGGCCGTCCTGTTTATAACATGACCGGTCTAAGGAACAATTCTGACGATATAAGAGGGCGGCTGACCTGTCTTGACCAATATCTGTCGCAAATTTACATCGCCACCCAGATCTGTGTTTTCACCATGCCTACCGAACCTCGCTGCGACATCAATTCGTTCAAATCGCCCATCAAAACCACTACACCAACGGAGGTATCCCAAACCAGAACTCAACAGCCCGACGTTCTCGCCACCGCGGACCTTTTACTCGAACAACTCAAGGAACTTGAGAACCTCTGTTCTACTGTCGAGGAACGTGTCCAACGCAAGCGTCAAGCGCTGAAGGAACTCGAGTACCTCATCTTGGGGTCGAATAGCGCAGACGAGTCGCCACGTAGCCCTGCCTGTCCCGCCAACACACCGATCGGCTCTCGTCTGCACCTCGTGTCCCCACGTCTTCGAGGACTCTTTGATCTGCGTGGACCAGGACAGGCGAATCTCGATGCGATCCAAAGCTGCCTGGACTATTCCCCGGAAATCCAGATAGAGGATAACCTCTCCATGCGTGAGGACCCTGGACATTCAGAGGAGTGGGTGGATGACGACGAAGAAGCATTGCTCTGCCCATTCGACGACAAGTATGCGGTTCGAGAGAGCCCACGAAAGGCGGAGAAAGCCTTGCCTGCGTTACCGCGTGAGAGGGCCCGCGAGGTCTTGGAGTCAAGGATCCCGAGGAAAGTTTATGTTCGAAGACAGGTTTCGACGTCGAGGAAGCTTACAGGTCGATCATCGGGCGCTGTGACGCGGAATACCTCACACCGGCGTCGCCCCAGTGTACGCAGCACCAAGGTCACGAACGCCGGTTCGGATATCACAACCAAAGGGACGATGCGTCGAGGCTCGTGGAAACGGAGCATCTTGGAGAACGTAAAGACAAGAGGTGCCAGTGGTGCAAAGGTGTTGCCTGCCATCGAGAATGAGAGTGCGAAAGACAGCGCTCGTAGAAAGGAAAAGAGGAAGGGGCTGTGGTCAATCTATTCGGTATGCTCGGAACTTGGTTTGAGTGGGGCTCATCATACCGCTTGATTGACTCGGAGCCTGAGGGACACTCCGTGGGATTCAGTGTAGTCTCACTTTTGAACAATAGATCCCAGTGTCAGCGGACTCGTACTAGCCTGACTGATAGTTCCTGTCTTCTCCATAGTCTCGTTGATCATTCATCTATATGTTGGCAATCAATGTTGTCAAGTCGAGCTTCGTGCAAGTTCTGGACTTCCGAGGTCGTCTTTGAAATGAGGGTGTGTGACTGGTACTAGCTTGTATGAGCATGATAGCTAACGTCAACCTAGATATCACCTTCCGTTCAACTGGCGCTATGTTTTCTGATTTCGAAGTACATATTTGGCTGGTTTTGGGAGTCTAACCTTGGCTGTGTCTGCCGTTGTCAGTACTCAAGTGACAGCCTCGTGTCACACTACGAGTCACAAACTCACAGCTCCCATTAATGTCAAGGACTCTACTAATCCTTCCACCAGTGCTCACGGTGCCCCTGCGCTATCCTAGGACACCATCTATCGAGTCCCAGTGCCCGGGAGTACTCTATATCGAGACCAGGCGCTTCCTGTAGCTTGGTGTGTCCGCGGAGCATGCTCGAAGTGATTGGAACTTGACGCCACCCAATCATAACCAACGGTTGGGACTTTTTTTCGACAAGAGAGCCACCTCCGTCAATGACTTTGAATAATTTGCCGCATCCACATAAAGTTAGTCTCACGGTGATGACCCAACCCGCATTCAGGTACTTCAATTGATACTGATAACGAGGTATGTAATTTATGGGTTCTAGAATGCACTGATTGATATATTTACAGCATGTGAAGGTTGCTGGCGTGATTCTATGCAGAGTCCGATACTCTGAGTCACTGGCAAGGAATGCCCCTTCTGTCGGTGCCCTAGCATACCACCTAGAGTTCCCAGCCTCTTTTGACAGTACTCATACTGAGTAGGATCCCGGGCATTCCAGTCCAACTTGAAAGAATGATGCTGTGGAGCATCGTGACCGTGATCTGATGTATGCGATCGGTACATGATCCAGCCAGAGGATTAATGATCGATATATTTTCCCATACCATAGCCCCCTCGCCGACTTAAATGGCCCCCGTCACAGCAAACGGATGCCATTCTGCATATAAAAACTGATCATCTGCGAAAGTTTGGACAAGCTGCAACGTGAGCTTGGCGGGCACGCTCACTTCTTCGACCTTCTCTGCGGTTCCGCCCAATTCGCAAATCAATCTGAGTGAATTCCAAGAGCTTGATATTGATAATGAGCCTAAGGTATGTAATTCCTGGATTCTACCACTACTTTCTGCTTAACCCGTGGCATCCAGTTCAGCCGCCGCTCTGTGAGTCCACTGCTTACGATATCTTGTTTCGTTTCATTTTTTTCTGGCTTCATCAGCAATGGGCCCTTTGTATGTGTCTAATACCTATCTTATTGTTCATTTGGTTCTGACACTCCACGATATGTAGGTTGTTGGATATACTCTCTGCTTCAGCCTCATGGGAGCTCTCGCTGTCCAAGCCTGTGCGTATCCTCCGAGATTCTTGTTTTCGAAATCCAAATTGGTTATTTACTATTTCTAGATATTTATTTTACTAGATTCACAGATGACCGAAAAGCCATCAAGGCATTAGGTAATTGATCTGATCGCTCATGCGGCTCCAGTTGATCAGTATCCCCCCAGTAATAGTTGTCCTTCTACTGGAAATACTGATGACTGCGGTAACATTCTCTGGGTTTTGGATATCATCAACCATCCTATTTGTCTTTGATGTTGCCCCACCATTCTATTTACTCATGCCTTTAGCACCCGTCACTGGACTTGGTAAGCAACAGATCGGCTTAAGTGGTTTGGCAGCTAATTGAGAGCAGTGACTACGTTGACCCACGGTTTCTATTGTTGGAGAATATGGTCCCTTCGAAAATCGCCCCTGATCCCAATCCCTATTATGATGGTAATACACTGCATCTGCTGAGTTCGGAATACATTGGGGGTACTTACTATTGTGCGTGTATTTGTCTAGGTCTCCTTACTCCAACTCGCCAGCATCATATATCTTGCATTGACTGTAGGTCAAGATTACTTTAGTTACCGCTTTCTAGCTAGACTCGTCCACAGGATGACCTTTTCCCTTCAAGTGTAACAGCCACCTACACCACAGCGTCGGCTTCCTCACCTCCAACTAACCAAGTGTCGTACAACCTTTCCTCTTGGCTAGTGGTGAGTACACAGCCAATTGTCTTGAGTCATCAAAAACCCAGACACTTGGCAGACCTGGCTTGGAAGCAGTGTTGTGTGTGATTTGGGAATTACGATTTGCGTGATACTAAGTGTGCGTCTGCCTGTGCTATCCTTTGGGGTTCATTTCTCATGCCACACAGTTCCGTCCTTCCCAATCTCACTTCAGAAGCAGCAAGTCCACTCTGGTCAAGTTAACGAGGTTGACCATAGAGACCGGTTTTGTGACCACTGTAGCAGCAGTCCTAGAACTGATCCTTGGAATCGTTTTTAAGGAACAATTTTATCATATCGCAGTGTAAGTCTTCTTCCCTTCCTGAAAGTGCTGACAGTGTCCTCACTGATGCCTGTCCAGGTTTTACGCGATATCGAAACTGTGTGTTTTCACCATTCTTTCATCATCAGTGCTAAAGAGGTGTATAGCTATGCAAACTGTCTGCTAGCGACTCTGAACTTCCGGCTCGTTCTCAGAAGCCAGTCTGATCCAAACCTAACAGCCATCGTCTGGGATCACGGGACATTGCATACGCAGGGAAGACAACCAGGATACCAACCACCACGTGTCGTCCAAATCCTGACCCAGGTGGAATCGGACATGGATATGACTATAGATCTGAACGAGGTGTGTACCTACATCAAGATTCGACCATTCTTTGGTTCATGTGGGTTCATATAGACCGGTCGGAGAAAGAATAGTTCCATCGAAGATCAGACATGTGAGGTTCGTTGATTCATTTTCGTAGAAGCGCCGAAATTGATTGTATGAAGATGTATGAACTTCATGACAGGTCAACACAGGTGTAAACAGGGGTGATACCAATGTGAACAGAAACTTGTATCAGGGTATGCGTGCGGTCCTTGCAAACTGCGGGGACGAGAAACCCATTGAGAGTGTACAGGACAGCTGATTTCCGTAGTTGTCGGTGGCTTGTAATCACTCAATTCTGGAACTGCGAAACGGTTTGCAAGGAGGGTGAGATTCACACCGTGAACTACGACCGTCATTTTCGTTAATTTCTTCTCTCGGCTTGTGTTGTGTCACCTGTCCACCACTGTCAGGAGGGTAGTTTTGATAAACGTTTGAACCACATGTGGAAACCTTGCCTTCAGAGTCTGCGAAGTTGGAGACTGCTCAACCATACCCTGATCGTGATCCACGGTTGGATGATGAGTCTGTAGTTTTCAAACATTCAAATTCAAGACAAGGGATTCGAGCTTTTCAGGTCTCGATGCTTACGCTGTCCATGCTCCTTGGCGATGCAGCAAGATGCTTGTACTCTTTTAGTCGCTGAAGGAAAACCTCAAGAGACGACCAGTGTCGAGATGTTAAGATTTAATACTGCCAGTAGGTGTTACTGTAGACTCAATGAGCGTCCCGAAGGGTTGGTCTCGCAATGAAGTTCGTAAACACGACGGGGCGAAGACGAGTGATGCACTAAACTTGCAAAGGAGAGATAGTCAACATGAGTGTTCTTTTACTGCCAAACATAGCCTGATGTTTCGTACCATCTTTCCAAAAATGAGGAAACTGAGGGAGTAGGTGGGCGATAGCAATGCACCACACTTCCATTCGACGATACGAATAATATGCTTCAACAGACTGAGAAGGCAGTCAATGGTAGTAAAATGTATGATGACCAACATTCAGCGTGAAGACCACCGTCACTACGGTTCCTTCTGTCACCTGTGGGAAAACTAGTCACGAAACTGGACCCACATCCGAGGTTGTTGTTGGTTAGGCGGAGATGAGTGTGTACATTGATGAATGCAGGAGTGCTGAAACGCTTTGATTGTTTTAGCACGGACGATCAATCACCCTTGGAGGTTTGTGCTTCTATTTCCGCCCCGAAGTCTCAAGATAAACTGATCTCGATAATAGAAGCAGTCTGATGGCCGTCTGGGTCGAGTACACTGACTCCGTGTAAGACTTGGCGGAGGGATATAAGACGGCAAGTGCGAGAATAAGTATCGCAAGGAAATTTCATAGTACTACGACACCCACCAGACATATCACTACCCACTAGCGCCAAGGACCTGCATGTCGGAAGAAAAGTATGACGCAATTATCGTTGGCGGGGGATTCGGAGGCGTTTATCATCTAATCAACCTGCGCGACCGCGGTTTGAGATGCAAGTTGATTGAAGCTGGGTCTGACTTTGGTGGGACTTGGTACTGGAACAGGTATCCTGGTGCCCGTGTGGACAGTGACATTCCCGTTTACGAATTCTCGCGCCCCGAGCTTTGGAGAGGGTGGACGTGGACCGAAAAGTTTCCTGGATGGAAGGAAGTACAAGCGTACGTCAAGAAGTTTTTTCCCCGTTTCGTATTGTACTCACCCACGAACATTTGACTATTGATTAGCTATTTTGCATATGTCGACAAAAAGCTTGATGTTCGCAAGGATTGCCGATTTGACTCACCCGTGAAACAAGCGCACTGGGACAACCAGTTACACCTCTGGCACGTAATGTCCGATGGCAAACATGGCGTGTACAAGGCTGCGGCACGTCATCTGATCCTGTGCACAGTTAGACTGCCATTACTTTCGTCTTCCGTGACTAACGATCATCTAGGGTTTCGGGTCCAAGCCGTATATACCACAGTTGAAGGGACTAGAGAAATTCCAGGGCGAATGGAGTCACACGGCACGCTGGCCAAAGAAAGGGATAGAGACAAGCGGGAAAAAAGTTGGCATCATTGGGACAGGAGCGAGCGGAGTACAAGTGATTCAAGAGATTGGGCGACAGGTGCGCGTGGATTGACCGACTGTCATGTTAACCGCTGATTGCACACCTGAATCAGGTAAAGCATCTTACCGTATTCCAACGAACTCCAAACTTTGCAATGCCTATGGGCCAATACCGCGTCAGCAAGCAGGTTCAGGACCACTTCAAGCCAGAGTACGAGGAGATCTACCGAAAGAATTCGACTACATTTAGCGGATTCCCCTTTGATTGTATTCCGCGTCCAATGATGGAGGACAGTGAAGAAGAAAGGGAGGCGACATGGCAAGCATTATGGGACCTAGGAGCTTTCCATTTCTGGCGTAAGTCGCCCATGGTGATATTAGCACAGCCACCCAGAGCTCATTGTTCATCATAGTCGGCAATTATCAAGACCTCTTCTTCGACAAGGACACCAGTGATGCTGCTTATGCATTCTGGAGGAAGAAGGTCGGGGAGAGGGTTAAGGACCCTAGGAAACGCGAACTATTAGCGCCCGCAGTCCCACCTCACCCATTTGGATGCAAACGTCCAAGTCTAGAGCAATATTTCTACGATACCTTCAATCAGGACAACGTCGACCTTGTCGACATTAGTGCGAATCCCATCCTGGATATCACACCGAAAGGTGTGAGGACGACAGAAAAGGAACACGAGCTCGACGTGCTCATTCTCGCTACCGGTGCGCATGCCGACGAACCTCATACCAGACGCGTAGCTGAAATGTACATCTATAGGATTCGACACCCACATTGGCACGTTCATCGATCTGGACTTACGTGGGCTAAATGACGAGAAGATCCAGGACCATTGGAAAGATGGCACAATTACCTAGTAAGTTCCTGAACCCTCCGTGCTCGTTCGGTCACCTATAGCCCAACGCACCGTTGCAAGCCTAGGAATGACGATCGACAACTTCCCGAACCTATTCTTTGTGTACGGTCCCCAAGGACCGACCGCGTTCTGCAATGGACCGACATGCGTGGAGATTCAAGGCTCCTGGGTCGTACAAACGATTGAATATCTCCGCCAATACGGCATCACTAAATTCACCCCCACCTCTCATGCTGCTTTGACCTACAAGAAACACATCGATGCGCTCTCTGATGCTACACTCTTTCCACTAGCCAAAAGTTGGTACAATGGCGCCAACATCCCTGGAAAGAAACACGAAGCATACAACTACGCCGGAGGTGTCCCGGCTTACAAGGGTGAGATCATGGACGAAATTAGGCGCGGGTACCCGGGTTTCCAGAGGGAAACATCAAGAACGTCTCAGCTTTAGAATCTCTCGTGGCAGTTAGCTTTGGAGTCTGGGCTGCTCGTGTCTGGCAGGAGTCGGACGGGAGTGAAGCAACCCCTGAGGCCTGAGGTCTGCCGGGCACACGTACATTAAATTCTACGAGAGTCTAAGAAGTTCTGGTCAATACAATACAAACTTCGGTGTCAGTTTTGGAGCTTACAGGAAGTTACAGCAGGTTGTTTATCCATCGGTTGTGCAATTTTCACAGGACAGCGGTATTTTGATTGCGACCAAAGTGAAACCAGCTGCTCAAATGTGGCATGAAACGGTGGACACCGGACAGTACACTGCAAGATGCAGCACACTCTAATATCTGAGGGCATGAGCAGCTCGATCAAAGGTTCTTACTTCGTTGCCTACTTAATTTTGGGAGTTCTGCCTAACTGTGGCCTCCTAGTTGTTAGCCTCCGTGCGAGGCTCATACTACGTCAGGCCGAATGCTAAGCATGTATCGCACCTAGGTTTGAACGATCGTGTTCATACCAAGGTCTATACGTTAGGGAAACGATGGAGATTTCACGGCAGTACGCACTGCTAGTCTTTGCAATGTGTATTCATGAAACTAGTAACCCCATCATCAGGTTTATTTCACAGCCGTCGTCTTGACCTCACCGATCATAATTTGGGACGCCTTGATTGTTTTCGACAGTGATACCATACACTGGCATTTACGCTCTCGAATCATGCCTTGATGTCGTGTCGGGTACAGCCTATTGCATTGCTTCCGCTGTGTGCACTAACAAATTGCTTCCCATCATCGACTAATCCTCACAGCTCAAGACTTTACCTTCCAATCTAACTCGCCTCCTTCAACTTTCGAATCACATAGGATTTCCACACAAAGAAAGGCAACAAGTTTTTGGAGACGGGTTGCCGACTATCGGTTTTGAGCCTACGTGAGTTCTATACATCCTTTGGATCGATTTACAATGTACCAAGATTGTTACAGACGTTCTTTTAAATGGACAGTTATATGGGGACCGTCAATCAAAGCCCATACTTCGCAGGTGTTATCGCGGCGTCGATGCTATGGGTTGGGTACGGCTGGGTAACCAGACTCGTCCGAGGTAACATGCTGTCACCATCTCTAAGTGTTGATCTG
>JBBPLM010000570.1:0-12319 GCA_038089795.1 Pulchroboletus neoregius | reverse complement strand
TTTGGCCCAGGCCCTTGCACAGTCTTCTTCTTCACACGTTCATCTCCGTCCTGTGCAAGGCAGTGCCCTTCTTTTCTTCTCTTCCATTTGATGGCCTCATGTTGGCCTCATGGAATTCATGTCCGCGTGCTTCCATTGTATGGCTATGCGCACCTCATGGTTACCTTGCTGTTGTAATCTCCATTGACACCTGCCCTAAAGTACTTTACCCATTTGTAGCATCATATCAGTAGATCCGGTACAAATAGATGTACATACCTAGGTAGTATATAAGGTCCAAAGCGCCAGCCAGAGAACTTCAGTCAAGTTCTCTTGGTCTTTCACCTTCATTGAGGGATCCAAGCAAGATAGACTCTTAGCTACACTTCATTTTTTTTACCTAGTGATTCTCTCTGACTCTACGAAGTTTCGCCTTTGTTGTTGGTTTGCTTCACTATGCAGTATTATTGTAGATCGATAGTACATACATGTCTACATAGATAGTAGTATTTAAAGCCCAAAGTAGGCAGCAGTTGAACTCCATTCGAGTTCTTCTGTTCTTTCCCCTCACAAGGGTTGGAGCATAAGTCTTGGGTCAAGCTCCCTTCTTCAGCCATGACTTTGGCCTTGGACGAACATCGTCCTTGGTCATCGTTTGGGTTGTTTCAGATGGAATATTATTACTCTCACCAATGTTAGGATTGTGATCTTCTATTGGAATAGGGGCAGGTCCATCTTCTTGGTGTCTGGAACAGTGTGAGAGGGAGTTCTCATCAAAAGTAGCATTAGTGGTGACCACAACTTGATGCTTGGTCTTAGACCAGAAGTGCCATTCTTTTGTGTTGAGTTCATACCCAATAAATGTCACTCCCTCCAACTCGGAAGACAGTTTGTCTGGCTGTTGTTCAGGAGAGATAAACACATAAGCATGACATCCAAACACTTTGAAGTAAAATGCATCAGGTTTCTTCCCATTGAATCTTTCTATGGGAGTCTCCCATTCATGACAATGCATGGGTTGTCTGTTATAGATGTGTATTGCAGTCTCTACAGCATCTTGCCAAGACACTTTAGGGAGGCAGGCATGTTGGTGCATTGCTTCTGCCTTTTCTAATATGGTTCAATTGAATTTCTCAGCATGTCCATTTTGTTGAGGAGTGTGAGGAACAGAAGTCTGATGAGTCACACCTCTGGAAGTGAGGAACATCTGGAACTCCTGTCCTATAAATTCACCCCCTCAGTCAGAATGCATGGAGGCAAGAGCATGACCAGTAAATGTTTCTGCCCAGGAAACCATATTGTGAAAATTGATGAGACAGTCCGACTTGGCCTGCAAGAAGGACAAAAGAGCATACCCAGAATAGTCATCAATGAAAGTAAGAACATATTTAGCCCAAGAGTGAGGCTCAACAGGCATAGGACCAACTAAATTGGTGTGCACTAAAGCAAGAGGGCAAGAAGCTCTCTTGCCAGAGGCTGGAAAAGTGCGATCAGGCATTTTTTCAATCTGGCAACCTTTGCAGGGAGCAAGGTCAGAAGGTAGAGAGAGAGAAGGAACACCTAATAAATGGGTAGAGGCATAGTGCAAAGCATTTCAAGAAGTATGGCCAAAACATTGATGCTGTTACAGACGCTATGTTTTGTCCTATTTTTCCTCTCTTTTCTCCTCTTTTTCCCGTCCCATTTGACGCACTTTTGGGACTTAGACGATTCTTTGTGCAGCGATTATCTTATCGCACAGACACTTTACATTCACATCTTATCTTTTCTGATCACATGACCACAGACACGTACCTTTGGTCTATTGCACAGGTTCTTCTTTCCATGTTCATCTCTGTCCTGTGCAAGGCAGTACTGCTTCTTTACTTCTCTTCCATTTGATGGCCGCACATAGGCCTCGCCCTTTTAATCTCTGCTATGCTTCCATTCTGGGGCTGTGCCCGCCTCATGCACACCTCATGTCTTTAATCTCTGTCCATGCCTGCCCTAGAGTACTATACCTTTATGTAGCACTGTATCAGTAGATCCGGTACAAACATGTACACACCCTAGGTAGTATATAAGGCCCAAAAGCCTGCCAGAGAACTTCAGTCAAGTTCTCTTGGTGTTTCCCCATCATCAGTGGGACGCTAAGCAAGATAGACACAGTAGTCTTACATCCTTCCCTTTGTCTTTTCCTAGTTATACTTCATCTGACTCTCTGGGTTTCGTCCCCAGTTGTTGGTTGTATCAGATGCCAAATGTGATAGGAATGATCATCCACAAGAGAGGCTACAATACCTGACATAGGAGTAATTGTTTCTGACTGAAACCAATGTAGGTTGTTAGCAGGTGATAAGGCAGAGGCATAGATCACCATGTGTCCCCTCTTGTCCCAGATCCATGATCCTGAAATAGTTATCTCACAGCGATAGCCATGGTTTGTTAGTGAAGGGACTGATAATAATTGGTGTGATGAATCAGGTGCATACCAAACTTCTTCTAACAACACAGTTGGAGGTTTGAAACCCCCATTGATTTGCTGGATGATGATGGTGCCTGGACCATACATAGAAACTTTGTTTTCATTAGCAACTGAAGCGGTGTGCTTCTGATCTCCTAGATGAACAAAGTTATCGATAAAGGGTGATAAATGGTCAGTGCAACCACTGTCAATCATCCAGTGTGAACAATTAAATGTAGATGTAGTTGATTCACTCTGAAGCACAAAAGCTCCAATGCAATAGGAAAAGTGTTATGAATCCGTAATGACGTCACTGACTTTTCACTGACTTTCTTTCCTTTTTACGTTTACCATTGGACTTATTCCTTTCTCCTTCACGTTAACCTTTCTTTTTAGGTCACATGACTTATCACATGATCTATCCCCTTTCGGATCCTGGATCTTCCCCTCTGCCATCCACACCTTCCCGATCCCATTGTACCTCATGGCAGAGGCTATGCTTCTTTCCTATCTTTCATTACCATATGCTTCCATTCTTCCCCTTCTTATCTCACGATCACCTCCACTATGCCTCATGCCTAGCACATGTCGCATCGCCTCTTTAATTACCGCACTTATGCTTCTCTTCTTACTCTATACTTATATAGACGTACATCATAGATCTAGCATCCACATGTACAAACCTAGTAGTAGTATTTAAGGCCAAAGAGCCGACAGGAGAGAACATTCAAGTTCTCTTCTGCCTTCCCCCATCATAAGGATGCAGCAAGAGGACGAGGATACGATCCCCCATCCTTCGACGGTCTGGCATTCGGCCTTGGGCATATGTTGCCCTTGGTCGTTTGTTGGGTTGTTACAATAACCAAGAGGCAAAGCGTCTCTGCTTCTTGTTTCATCCCAATAACTGCTTATCCCAATAAGACTTTCAATTGTTCTTGGTAGGGGGGGTCTCTTTGTACTTTTTAGGAGAATAGTACAAAGGTAAAGGGTCTTGACAAAAAGCTTCAAAAAGATAGAAGGCTAACGTCAGAAAGTAATGAGGGTTTGGCATAGTTATGTCCGAAAGGATAACTTTTTCAAGAACAATGAAAGATTTTGTACAAGAAATATAAAGTAGTTCAATGTTCTCTGGAGCATTCCAGGCATTTACATCTAAAAAGGTATGAAATTGCGCTCTATGATCAAGGTCCTTGTTATAGGTATGAATAGAGAATTCAGCAATTGGCCAAGAAGAAGGAACAGGGATGTCTAAGTACTTGCCACTTTTAAGTAAGGCAGCAAAGTTTGCATTTTTGTTTCCCTTGTTCTGCAGCAGTTCTCTTTCATTTCTGGAAAGTGCCTGCAATTGCTGCATAGACAACAGCTTCTACTCCTGCTTCAACTGCTTCCTTGATCAGCTTTTGTAAAGTCCTTGAGTGGCGATAAATATTGGGAGAAGTGTTTCTCAATTTAAGTTGATGTTTTGCATCAAAAAGGATATTGAAAGTCCTTGTGTTCATATCATTAACACAATTCCACTCTTCAGGTCTCCAGCCTTGTTCCCAGGGGTCACTTTCATGGATCCACTTGTCTTCCCATTTAATGTTGGGAGCAAGAGCCTTCAACAAGAAGACACTAGCATACAAGGAGGAAAGTGTTACGATTGTAACATTTTATTAGACCTTTTTCCTTTTCTTTTTTGTATACTTTCTCTTTTCTCCTTACCCTACACTTTACTTACAATTTACCCCTCTCTTTCGGGTCACGTGACTTGGTGACTGACAAGTCGTGATTGACCCAACCCCTTTCCTCGATCTATGGGATTTCCCTGGATTTCCCCCTTGACCATCCATGCCTTCCCAATCACCTTATCATATCTCATGGTCAAGGCTATGTCTTCCTTCTTTCCATTTCTCCATATGTCTCTATTTATATTGTAGATCTCTCCACCCCCTATCTCATGATAAGGGCTTCCAACTCATCACTGCTTGGCCTCACCTTGGCCTTGCACTCCTCATATCTGCCCCCCTATGATTTCCTTTATCTATACTTTTATGATAGTACTATCGTAGATTGGTAGTACACACATGTAATCTCCCTAGTAGTATTTAAGGCCAAAGTCGCCGACAAGGAACTCCATTTGAGTTCTCCTTGTTCTTTCCCCATCATGTGGGTTGGAGCATCACAACTTGGGTCAACTTCCCTCTCTCCAACTTGAGTAGTGGCTTGGGCATACATTGTCCTCGCCATTATTTTGGGTTGTTACAGAAAGATTTTGTGACAAAGTATCTTGAAACCTTGGCCATGGATGCAAAGGTTTTGGCTTATTGTGGATGTGGGAACAGGAAAAGCCCAGCCAGCTCCTTCATATGCCTCAGCAATAGTCTCATCAACAAACCAAAGTCCATTGATAGGTAGTGAGAAATGTGTTTCAAGTGGAGTAATCCGGAAGGGGATCATTTGTCGAGGTGAGAGCTGTTGGATGTACATACTTGTACTATGGAGGAAGCCACTGGCTTACCTGGTGTGGCTACAATTGAGCATAGGTAGAAGTATTGGATGAAAGATGTTCTATTGTTCTCAGTATACAACTGAGCTTTATATACTTAGTACTATACAGTTAATAATACTAAGGTATAATATCACTTGTTAATATTAATGAACTGCGAACTGAAGTACTGGGATGACCAGGACTGTTGGAACATCTGGAAGTACCCAAATGCTTGGAAACTACTAGTTCAACTCTCCCCCTTGCGAAGCGTATGGTAACTGCATAAGCATCTAACTAAGTGTAGCTAGTAGGTTTATGAAAAATGAGTCCTAGCTGTGGTCTGGACTTCTCGAACTTTATAAATCTGAGGTTCTTGTGAACATGTCAGCTGGGTTATCTGAACCATCAATAAAGTAAAGGTTGACTTTTCCATCGGAAACAACTTCTCACACAAAGTGATACCTGATATCTATATGCTTGGATCTCTTCTCAGTGATAGGATTGCTTGCCATAAATATGAAACCCTGATTATCACCACAGATAGGGATTGGGTTGAGTTTATATCCAAGCTCCTCAAGAAGTGTTTTGATCCAGATGACTTGGCAGCTGCAATTGCTCAAAGCCATATATTCCACTTCTGTAGATGACAGAGTGACAGTCTTCTGGGCATGAGAGCTCCAGGAGAAGATACCATTGGTGAGTTTTAGGTAGTAGCCAGTTTGAGATTGGCATGTGATGGGATCAGATGCCCAATCAGACTCTGTACATGCTGTAAGGCCTAAACCAGAATTACCATCATAGACTAGGGAATAGTCTCTGGAACCGATCAGGTAATGGCAGATATAGAGGGCCTTATCCAAGTGTTCCTTGGAAGGATTGGCCGCATGCCTTGCTGACATTGTAACTGCATATGCAATGTCAGGGTGTGTTCCAAGTATGATGTAGAGTAAAGATCTGATAACCTGCTGGAACCAGGATCAGAGTTTCAGATCAACAGGAGCAGTATTTTTCATAGGATAATAACCCTGAGGAAGTGGAGTTCAAGCTGGCCTTGCATCTTGCATGCTGCATCATTCAATGACTTTATCTAAGTATCTGCTCTGGTCTATATGGATCCGGCAGCCGTTCCAACAAATCCACATCTGGAGAAACTCTCGAGCTTCATCTAAATTGTGGCATTCCCATTTCTGCATGAAAGCAGCCTTGACCTGATCAACAATGGTCTTGGAGGGACCGCAGAATAATGCGTTGTCTACATATATTATGGCAACTACAGTAGAAGTGCCTTTCTTCTTGAATAAGAAGATGCTGGCGTCAGATTTGAGACGCTCAAAGCCTAGTTGTTTCATGGATTCATTGAGTGTGTTCCACCAAGCTAATCCTGCTTGTTTAAGCCCATATAAGGCACGGCGAAGGCGGAGTACTTTCCGCTCCTTTCCGGGAACAGCAAATCCTTCTCGTTGTTCCATATAAATCTCTTCATCAAGATTGGCGGAACGTACATCAAGTCCTGAGATATACCAATCTTCAAGAGCTGTGAGGGCAAGCATGAGCCGCACTGTCTTGAACCATACTACCGGGGAGAAGACTTGATCAAAGTCTATGCCTTCAGTCTGTGAGAAGCCTTTGGCAACAAGGTGGGTGCATTTGTGACCATCACCTTTAACATCAAAAACCCATCAGTTCTTGATAACCTTTCGGTTTGTAGGGTGATCAACTAACTCAAAGACTTTGCACTGCTTAAGCATGTCGAGCTCAGTCTGACAAGCAGTGCACCAGAGGTCTTGTTCAAGTTTAAAGCTACAGAATGTCTTTGTATGACCATTCACAATAATCAGGATGTCCAGAAGATGTGGAGTGTTCCACATGTTCAGAAAGTCCGGAACCATTGGGAGGGTTGGAAGGTCTGGAACTGGGTTGTCCAGTATGGGTGGAATAACTAAAGGGGATCACCTGAGTGCAAAGATACGAAATCAATGCATCTCCCCCTTCACAAACAAGTCTCTCAACATCAGCCTCAGAGTGTAACAACCCAACAAACAACCGAGGACAATGTATGCCCAAGGCCGAATGCCGGAGTGTAGAAGTGAAGGGAAAGTGACCCAGGTCCTACAACTACACCTTTGTGGGGGAAAGCAGAAGAGAACTTGAATGTTCTCCTCTGGTGACCTGAGTGGCCTTATAAACTATTCTAGTGTTTACATGTGTGTACTATCAATGTACAATAGTATCCCATAAGGGTATAGTAGAGAAGAACATAATGGTGTGGTAATTAAGGAAGCTGTGGCCATGCGCCAGGCATGAGGTGCAGCAGAGATTAACAGGCAGCCCTGACCATGTGTCAAGGGGTAGAATGGAAGGGAAGAGAAACGGAAATAAAAGCATAGCCTGTGCTGTGAGGTAAACTGGAAGGCATGTGTGGCATAGGGGAAGATCTAGGTCCCTGCACAGCTTCCACTTTCCCATGTTCATCTCCGTCCTGTGCAGGGCAGTGCCCTTCTTTTCTTCTCTTCCATTTGATGGCCTCACGTTGGCCTTATGGGATTCATGTCCGTGTGCTTCCATTGCATGGCAGTGCACGCCTCATGGTTACCTTGCTGGATTAATCTCCGTTGGCTCCTGCCCTAAAGTACTATACCCTTGTGTGGCTTGTATCGGTAGATCCGGTACAAACAGGTACATACATTGTAGTAGTATATAAGGCCCAAAGCGCCAGCCAGAGAACTCCAGTCAAGTTCTCTTGGTCTTTCACTTTCAACAAGAGACTCAAGCAAGATAGACCCATCGCCTCTCTACTACCTTTTACCTAGTGAACTTCCCTCTGACTTCACGAGTTTTGATCTCGTTTGTTAGTTTGCTTCAGTAATCTCCGCTGGTACTGGCCCTAAAGTACTTTACCCGTTTGTAGCATCGTATCGGTAGATCCGGTACAAACAGATGTACATACCTAGGTAGTATATAAAGGCCAAAGCGCCAGCCAGAGAACTCCAGTCAAGTTCTCTTGGTCTTTCACCATCATTGAGAGACACAAGCAAGATAGACTCCTCGTCCTTTTACCATCCTTTTTACCTAGTGTTACTCCTCTGACTCCCGAGTTTCGTCCTCGGTGTTGGTTTGTTTCATTAGAACTTGACTACATCATCTTCTGCCACACGGGCTCAAGACAAAAGAAGTACCTTTACATTCTCTCCCCTCACGTCTGTCTTACCAGAACAAGTGCCCACAAGTACGCGCAGGCTCTGTTCTAGGTTCATAAAGTTCTTACACAAGGGCCTCAGTGCCTTTTCCTTCACCCTCAGACAGACACTCGGGCGTGCCAACGCTAGGGCACGCAGCGGAGCAGAGGCAGAAACAGCACGACTACGGCGCTTTCGCCAGCATCGAAACCATCGCCAAAAAGGAAGAAGTCGACGATTTCCTTCTTCACCTAATGCTTCAGGAAGACCAAAAAGTTGGGTCTCTCCCCCCTTCCGCAGTCTCAACGCCGAGTCTCTGCACCCCGCCACCCCAGCGCTCCAACAACTTCCCGTGGGGAGATGATCTTTCTATACCAGACATCCCCATCTGGCTCCAGAGAGAGTACTGGCCTGAAGCGATCCAGGAGGGCTTTAGCAAAAGAGAGTTAAGTAGTGCTGAAGAGGAAGCCTTACAGACATCACCGTTCCCCATCCCCCTTACGTAGAACTCGTCGCATCTACTTACCAAAGTTCAAACGGCAAAGACAGGCAGATCTCTACGGCAGAGATAACCTCCCCTACCTACAAACACATCGCTACCTTTCCTCTCTCAGAAAATACCCCTATTAGTTCCCCTCCCCTCTTACAAATACTATGTCTGACAATGGCGAACAACTCTTTGACGATGCCCCAGCTGCACCTCGACCACCATTCTCTGCTGAAGATGTAATCGCAGAGATAAGGGCGCAAAGCGCCAGAATCCAACTCTTGGAACAACAACGAGAGTTGATGACAGAGGCTCTACTACGGGCAAATACTATGCTACAAGAAGCACATGATTGTGCGCAAGAGGCCGATCAACGAACAAGAGAGATGCTCGGGCTCCACGCTTGGGCCGGAACCGGAGGCAATGCTGCCCCGGGAGGTTCCAACTCAAGGGTGGAGATCTTCCAAGACCCAGGAACATATGATGGGTCAAAAGCAAAATTTGAAGACTGGTGGACCAAGTTGAAAGCTTGGATCAATTGCAATCCCCGTCAGTTTTCCAAGGTGGGCACCCTAGGGTGGCCAGAACCAAATGGAAAAAACTGCGCTTATGCAGTGCTCTCCCGCCTATGTGGCCAGAAGGGGAGCTACTTTGCGGAGACAGAGCTGCAGAAGCTTGCAGATGGTGACACGTGCCTCCACATCTGGGCCACCCTTGTCAACGACATCAAAGGTTTATTCCGTCCCCAGCTCCAAGTAGACTGGGCAAAAAATGAAATTTCCCGGTTCTCACAAGGAGACTTGGATATCGACACCTTCATCGCCAAATGGCAAGCTCTCTACCACCAGTCTAAAATAGACAACACTATGGGAGTATGGCTGCTCGAGAACAAGATCTCTCCCCGCATCCGGTTTGAGTTATTCCGGACCGCGGCCCGCCAAGTTACTGTCGACGCAACATTGACAGAAATAAGAAAAAAAGGGTTTGAGGCTTATGCCCTCTTCTCTTGAGGAGCAACCGGCGAGTCTTCGGACAAGCCAAACAAAAAGCGCTTTGGACGCGCTGCTGAGACTCAAGATCCACAAGGGGCAGACAATGCCCAAATAAATGCCTTCGGATCTAAGAAGCCAGACAGCACGAAAATAAAGTGCTTCAACTGTGGCATGGAAGGCCACGGAGTGCGAGATTGCCGAAAGGCAAAAAACGAATGCACGGAGTGCAAATTCTTAGGGGGTGGCCACAAAATAGGCTGCTCAAAACGAAGCAACTCCGCCCACACCACCAATGCCACACCACCTGCAACCTCGTGGGACAACAACCGTGACCCCTCTCTTGCAGTGAGGGGCATGGATTACAAACAACTCAAAGCATTCTTCTTTGACTTGAAAGAGACTGAAGCACGGTCACAAGGTAAGGGAAAAGGCCCAGCGAACTGACCAATCTGGGTCGTCAGTTCGCTAGCCCTTCTCCTTCTTTTTCTTTATCCTCCAAGAACTCTTTCTCCCCCCTCGCTGTTGAAGAACTGGTCGACGACAGTGATGCAGTGGGAGACACGGACAATTATGATACTTTTGTAAACAATCAAGGGGCAACTTCGCTAGAGGCGAAGCGCGGCAGGGATAAACCTGTGCTTAATTCCCCTTCGAAAACAATAAAAAAATCTTCCCCCTCTACTTCCACCAAAGAAATCCCAGAAGAAGTTTTTACACAATCGGCCAACATGGCCAAGGAAATCCTCCTCGAGGTCTCAATCTCTCCCTTCGGCCGAAAGGCCTTTACACCCGCACGTGCCCTGCTAGACAGCGGCGCAAATGTTATCTTTATCAACAAGTCATGGGCAGAGCAAAAGAAGCTCCCTTTGTGCCCACTACGCCACCCTATCCTCGTCTTTAATGTCGACAGCACCAAAAACTCCGCCGGTAACATTACCCACTGTGCGGATATCACAATTTCATATCAAGGACACCGTGAGAAGGTGACAGCCGAAGTAACCGACCTCAGCAAGGATCAGATGATCCTAGGATTCACGTGGCTTCAGAAGCACAATCCTGAGATCAACTGGGAACAAGGGACAGTTAAAATGACACGCTGCCCACGTTCCTGCTACCTCCTTCAAGAACGGTCTGCATTCCTCCAGTGCTGCGACAATAAGGAACAAGAAAGTGCCTGGGTAGCACATAAAGTTCGATCCGCGCTAGCCGCACCTACTCCCCCTCCCACCAAGTCAGCCGCCGAGCTAGTCCCACGGTCATTACATAAATTCCTACACATGTTTGAAAAGCACGAGTCAGAACGCATGCCCACACGAAAAATCTGGGACCATGCCATTGACTTAAAAGACACGTTTAAGGCAAAAAAGGGTCGGATAATCCCCTTATCGCCAAAGGAGCAAGAAGAAGTCTCGGCCTTCATAGACGAGCAGCTCCGTAAGGGTTATATCCGCCCCTCAAAATCCCCCCAGACGTCACCAGTGTTCTTCGTCCCAAAGAAGGAAGGGACCAAGCGAATGGTACAGGATTACCGTTACTTGAATGAGCACACAGTGAAAAATAACTACCCTCTCCCCCTAATTTCGCAACTCATGGATAAGCTCAAAGGAGCTAAGATGCTTACCAAAATGGACCTCCGGTGGGGATACAACAATGTCTGCATCAAGGAAGGCGACGAATGGAAAGCAGCGTTTACATGCTACCGCGGTTCCTTCGAACCCTTAGTTATGTTCTTCGGAATGTGCAATTCCCCCGGAACATTTCAGGTGATGATGAATGAAATCTTCGCTGATATGGAAGGCGTCTGCGTCGTGTATATTGACGATCTAATGATATTCACAAAGAGTGACTCTAAGGAGGAACACGACAAGGTCGTGTTAGAAGTTCTACGCCGTGTTGAAGAAAACAATTTTTTTATTAAACCTGAAAAGTGCATGTTTCATGCCGAAGAAGTTGAGTTTCTCGGCATGATCGTTGGAAAGAACGGTATCCGCATGGATGACTCCAAAGTCAAGGCTATCTTAGAATGGCCTGTCCCTAAGAACGTAAAAGGAGTCAGGAGCTTCCTTGGATTGGCAAACTTCTATCGCCAATTCATCTCTAATTACGCGCAAACGGCGCGTCCTCTACACAACCTCACAAAAAAGGACGTGGCTTTCGCCTGGGGCAGTGCCCAACAACAGGCGTTTGACATGCTAAAAGAAAAATTTACAACGGCCCCTATACTAGCTTATCCCGATAATGACTGCAAGTTCCGAATGGAGTGTGACTCCTCGGACTTCGCAACGGGAGCAGTGCTCTCGATTCTAAAAGAAGACAAGTGGCACCCGGTTGCCTACGCTTCCCACTGTATGAGCCCGGAAGAACAGAATTACCCAATTGCTGACAAAGAAATGTTAAGCGTGATTCGTTCGCTCGAGATGTGGCACCACTACCTAGAAGGTGCTAAGCAGGAATTCGAGGTCTGGAATGACCATGCAAACCTGCAGTGGTTCATGAAGCAGCAGGATCTCAACCGCCGCCAAGCGCGCTGGGTGCAATACCTCTCACGTTTCAATTTCCTCTGCTTACATAAGCCCGGAGCTACCATGGCCAAAGCAGACACTCTCTCTAGACGAGAAGACCACGCGCTTGGCATGGAAAATGATAACACAGGGATAACGGTTATATCCCCGGACAAAGTGCGGGCCTTGAAGGTTCACATTACGGATGAAGGGGATCACCTCATAAAACGCATCAGAGATGCAACCAAAAAAATGTTTATGAAAGAAGGTC
>JBBPLM010000569.1:0-12320 GCA_038089795.1 Pulchroboletus neoregius | reverse complement strand
ATTGCCTCCTTAATTACCGCCACTGCCTGCCCTTATCCTACTTTACCTTTATTTAGAAGTACATCGTAGATTAGATATCTACATGTACAAATACCCTAGTAGTATTTAAGGCCTAAGAGCCGGCAGTAGAACTCATTTGAGTTCTTCTGTTCTTTCCCCTCATAAGGGTTGGAGCATAAGTCTTGGGTAATATGTGACCCCACCTCCTTCAGCCAGGACATTGGCCTTGGACACGTCATCCTTGGTCTTTGTTTGGGTTGTTACAGCTTGTTAGAGGACCTGTGGTAGACCTTACTTTTTGCATGTGTCATGGCCTCAACAACAGCACGGGAAGCTGGATTGGATGCTCAGCTCTCCCAGAGAGAACTTGAGGTTTGGGGTACAACCGTCCATATTCGCCCAGAGGAACTGGATCCCAGAGAGGTTTGGTGGCGTAACCGGTACCAGCAGTTAAACATTTGTGGATATTGTCTTCGTCCTAGGTACTCCCCAGAATGGGTGCCCTCGTGGACAACATTGAACAAGGACTGGGAAGACTGTGAAGACGGGAAGAGGTTAGAGGTATGCATGCTCTTCTTCTTCTTCACTGCCTCCAACATGTTTGTGGCAGTATGGCCAGATTATTGATGCTACCCGAATCTCGGATGGCAAAGTGGTCACTTTAAAACAGATTAATCAATCAGAACACCCTTATGAAGTAGATATCAGATTGTATTTCTCCTCCAAGACTCTCACTTCGCTGCCTATGAACCATTGCATTCTGATGTCCTTACTCTGGATGGCGACAAAAATATTACTATCGTGGTCATGCCTCTACTACGGCCTTATGCAAATCCTCGTTTTGATACTGTGGGGGAAGTGGTGGAGTGTTTTCACCAGTTGTTCAAGGTAACATGATTTTTTGTTTGGTTGGGCCATCACTCGCCCTGAATGTTTTCCAGGGACTCCAATTTATGCACAGGCACCATGCTGCACATTGGTGTGTAGAAACAAGATTTGTTCTATTTTTGCACTCATGTTACACTACAGGGATTGTATGCACCAAAATCTCATGCTCGATCCTACTCGTCTCTACCCTGAGCCGTTCCACCCCATTGAGAGAAACTTGAATAAGGATTGTAGTGGCATTGCCAAGCACTTTACGTGCACTCAGCGACCTCCAAAGTACTATTTTGTCGACTTTGGGATTTCTTGTCAGTACAATCCCGCAAACACTCGTCCCAGGGAAATACCGATCTGGGGTGGCGACAAGGAAGTTCCTGAGTTTCAGAACTCCGATGAGCCTTGTGACCCATTCCCCACTGACATTTTCTACATCGGAAACATTATAAGGAAGGACTTCATTTTGGTCAGTGATCCCTTTCATGGACAAGATAAGCTCTCGTCAACTTATCGATTATCTAGAGAAAGTGTGGCTTTGAGTTTATGAAACCATTGGTTGCTGAAATGATCCAGCCAGATCCAGCTCACCGTCCCACAATGGATGAGGTGGTCGTCCAATTTGACGATATTCGCCGTGGACTGAGTTGTTGGAAACTATGTTCTTGTGTCATAGACATCGATGAGGATATCTTCAAATGGGTCATTTGTATCATGCCCCACTGGAAACATCGGATTGAATTCATCGCCAAGCATGTTCCAGCTGTATCTAGTTTACCTCCCTAGGACCTTAGGAACTGTTACGAATCGTAACGTTTATGGACTTACCTTTCTTTTCTTTTACGTTTATCTTAGGACTTATCTCTTTCCTCACTATGTTAACCTTTCTTTTCAGGTCACGTGACCTATGACTGTACGGTCACGTGATCTAACCCCTTTCGTATCTGGGATCTTCCCCGGATCTTCCCCCTTGCTGCTCATGCCTTCACTTACCTCATCGTACCTCGCAGCAAGGTATGCTTCTCTCCTTATCTTTAATTACCGTTATGCTTCTCTTCCATTCCTCTCCACCCCCTGTCACACGGTCAGGGAAGTATCTCTTCATCTCCGCTTGGCCTCATGGTTGACTCATGGGCCACAGCCTCTTTCATCTCCGCCTTATGCTTTCATTTCACCTTATCCTATTATAGTGTACATTGTAGATTAGACATCAACATGTACACATAGATTACTTAGTATATAAAGGCCTAAGAGCCGGCAAGGAACTCTATTCGAGTTCTCTTGTTCTTTCCCCTCATAAGGGTTGGAGCATAAGATGCTTGGGTATACGTTCCCTCCTCCATGGGTGAGACTCTCCAGCCAAGACTTTGGCCTTGGACAATGTGTCCTTGGTCATTGTTTAGGGTTGTTACAGGAACTACTGATTCACTGCCCATGTTGTGTCACATATGATCATGTATCGCAAATGTTTGTGCGTTTCAATCACATGACCAAACATCAACTCTGAGGACCATGGAGTCGGATTGCAGCTGTACCATCATGCATCTTTGGACGTTGTTTGATAGCATGGGAAAAGGGTATTGTTGGTTTGTAAGCTAAGTACAAATGAGACAATATGAGAAACTGAGCTATGGTAGGGCAAGAGGGGAAAAGTGGCGGAAGCGTGAGGGCACTTTCCGGTCCGGAACGGGAGCATGACCTGTCGGTGAGGTGAGCTGCGGGGCAGGTGGGATTGCCTCGCAGTGGGCTAAGGGAGGACAGGAGAACTCATGCGCTTGGGGACATAGGAAGAGAGCTGTGAGGCACCAGAATGGGAGAATGAAGGAAGGGAGTGGAGAGTGGGTGTGACGAGTGGCGGAAAGAGAGGAGTGTCGAGGATAGGGAAGATGAGTGGCACGGAAAGAGAAGTGCGTGTCGCTTATTTGCACTAGTCCGAAGACCTAACACTACGGCTTACTCGTGCCTTGTCACGCCTTAGTGTGACCAACTAAGCACACAGGCATAGGAATTGTTTGCTCAGTGACCTATTTCAACCTGTGAGTTATTCAAACATTGATTGTCATTGGAATGAATTGATCATTGCTATGACTCAGTGGGAATTGGAATGTTGATCTGCAGGCTGGGTTGCAGTATGGATGCAGCTTATTGTTCACTGTACTCATTGCTGGAATCTTTGTCACCTTGAGGCAGCCATCAACAAACTGGCGAGCCATAAGCGAGGATGCATCCTGGGATTTGACCACCAGAATAGGTCAAGCCTACTTTCTTCTTGCTTAAAGCATTTTTTTCTCGTAACACTCAGTTCCAAGATGCAATCACGGAGATTGAGTACATTTAGTGCAGATAACCCTGTTTATCACAAGATAATCATGTAGATTGTAAAGATAATCATATCAAAGTCTTTTTAGTTACTTGGTCGTAGTCCGGCCCTCCCTTGTGCCATGAGGGATTGCTGGAAGCTTACCAACCAATCCCTCCTAGCTGGTTTGTCCTTCATAGTAGTAATAAGCTGGAATATTTCTAAGTAATTGTCCCTCCAATGGGCTGCACTCGCATCACCCTCATTGTGATATCTGCCCCAAAAGTCATGAAGAGCAGCAGCAAGTGCCGCTTCTCCAAGTCTGAAAATGGTATCAAGGTTATCATTTTCTACATACTTCCAAAGCTCCATCGGGGTCAGAAACAACATGTCAATGATATAATTTTGAAAAAATGATGAAGAAAAAAATTCGCCCTCTTCATTGTGGGAATCACGAAGATACCTGAAATTGTTTAGTAAATACACTACCTTTTGTGCTCAATACTCGTTCTCAGATGTAGTGTGATCTGGTCTTGCACGAAGGCTGAATTCATTGTGAATATGGCAAAACGTGTACTGCTTAAATGCCCTTCGCACTTCAGCCATCGCTGCCACAACATGTTTTGTTGCTGTGGCAGGCTGTACTACATTTGTGTGGCCAATGGTGGATTGCATTGCCCTGCGGATTGCGTGTGTGACCATGGTGTTCCACTTTGATGACAATAGGACTGCATCCTCAACAAACATGAGACGAAATATTTCGCCTCGGGCTTTTGAAATCACCAATTTTTGTTCAGTGGTGGAGAGTTCTGCCAGTTGGGAGGGTGCATCAGTGATGGAAGTGGCAGGGATCGAGGTGGTGGCAACGGTGGAGTTCAAGATGGTGGGGTTCATGGTGGTGATGGTGGGGTTTAAGGTGGTGGCAGTGGTGGGAATACGTGCAACAGGAGGTGGTGTTGGTGGTAGCGCTGCACACACTTCACGCTCAGGACGGTGTATGCGAGATGACTCTCCAGCCTGCTCAAAATAATCAGTTTAGGTAATCAAGATAAATATAGATGAGACACACTTACAGAGATCATCGACGATGTGGGATCACCAAACCTATTCATCACCCTTTGAACTCCAGGACGATGGGGTCGGATGGCAGCAAGTTGCATCATCACACTATTGGAATGTCGTTGTGCGATTTGTGCACCAAGAGCCAGCTGGGCCGAGTGAGAGATGTTTGCATCTTGTTGCAAGCCACTTGGCTGGTGCTGCTGCATAAATGGTGGTTGTATATAATGTGATTGCACCGCATGGGGCTGATGTGGTACCCACTGTGATTGTGATGAATAGGGCAGATAAAACCAGTTGGGGTCCGGGGGTTGTTGAGGTGCAGGTTGTTCAAATCGTATGTTAGGGTCTTCTGGGGTTTCGCCCATCAAACCAAGGTGCTGCTCATTTCGGTCGGGCCTAGGATAGCTCTACATGACATTTCAGTAGTTGAAGAGGTACTATAGGACAATCACTCACTCGAGCATTTCCTCAAACATTTGGCATAGTGTTACGGACAGTATCCTTTTTCCCACCCTTTTTCTCTTTTCCAGTCGCACATTGACCATTTCACGGACTTAGTTGTTTTCTTTGTGCAGCGCTTATCTAAGCGCACAGACACTGGTTCGATCTTATCTTTTTCTCTTATCTTTTTCAATCACGTGACCTAGAGTTATGACCCTTTGGTCTAGCCCTTGCACAGTCTTCTCATTCACACGTTCATCTCCGTCCTGTGCAAGGCAGTACCCTTCTTTTCTTCTCTTCCATTTGATGGCCTCACGTTGGCCTCATGGAATTCATGTCTGCGCACTTCCATTGCATGGCTATGCGCGCCTCATGGTTACCTTGCTGTTGTAATCTCTGTTGGTACCTGCCCTAAAGTACTTTACCCATTTGTAGCATCGTATCAGTAGATCCGGTACAAATAGATGTACATACCTAGGTAGTATATAAAGGCCAAAGCGCCAGCTGTTACGATTTCCTTCTTTTTCCCTGTTATTCTTCTTCTTTTTTTTTCTTTTCGTTTCACTACCACTGGAGAGGGAATACTCCGTCGAACAATAGTACTCTTCTTATCTCAGTTTACTCCTTTCACTTCCTTATCTTGGACTTATCTGCTCCTCCACCGATTCTCTCATATTGGTCAGTGTCCCCCGTTTCCCTCGCCTTCCATAGTCTTCTTTTGTTTTCCTTTCTTAGCTTTTATCTTCTTGGTCCGTGCACACTGGTCTCTAGTATATAAACCAGTAGTCTCTGTTTATACTCTTTATTCTTGATCTACGCAATACAAGTGTAACGTTAAGTCTCACCTCCCTCGAGTCTCCTCTGAGTTCACCCCTTGGAAGCACCTTTGCTTTATCCCTCGTCATCCTCGTCCATCTCTGAACGATTGCTCGTCTGACGTCGGTCTCTTTGTGAGCATCGCCAGAATGCAGTCTGTCTAGTAAGAGACCTTATTGTATACGCTTTGTTACGGATTAATGTCTCACGTGACATTTTCTCCTATCTCTTTTCCTTTTCTTTTTACTTTAACTTTACAAACTTACCTTTCCTACCTTACGATTTGGGTCACGTGAACGTCACGTGATCCTCCCCCTTTCCTAGTCACGTGATCGGAGTGACTGACCGATCATATGACATCACCCTTCGCGATCTTGGGCTTATCCCTGGATCTCCCCCTTTGCCATTCACGCCTCCCCTTTCCTTATCATACCTCATGGCAGAGGCTATGATTCCTTCTTCTTTCATTTTACATCTTATTATATCTTAGATCCTCTCCACCCCCTATCTTACGATAAGGGCTTCCGACTTTCATCTCCGCTTGGCCTCACCTTGGCCTCGCGATCCTCATATCCGCCCCCTATGTTTCTCCTTATCTATGGTATTATCGTAGATTGGTAGTACATACATGTAAACCCCTATGTAGTATATAAGGCCAAAGAGCCGACAGGGAGAACATTGAAGTTCTCTTCTGCCTTCCCCCATCATAAGGATGCAGCAAGAGGATGAGAATACATTCCCCCATCCTTCTACGGTCTGGCATTCGGCCTTGGGCATATGTTGCCCTTGGTCGTTTGTTGGGTTGTTACACGCTTCACGTAACACCAGCCAGAGAACTTCAGTCAAGTTCTCTTGGTCTTCTCCCTTCATCGAGGACCGAGCAAGATAGACGCACTTAGCTACTTTTCACCTTTTACACCTAGTAATTCCTCCTCCGACTCTATGAAGTTTTGTCTTTGTTGTTGGTTTGTTTCATTAGAACTTGACTACCTTTATTTTCTGCCACACGGGCCCAAGAAAACAAGAAGTATCTCACCTACGTTTTCGTCTCCACCTGTTCTGACCAGACCAGTGCCTCTCACAAGTATGAGCAAGGCCTTCTCTAGGACCCTCACCATCTTACACTTCGGCCTTAGTGCCACTTCACACTTCTTCAGACAGGTACTCAGGCGTGCCAGGACAAGGGCACGCAGTGGAGTCAGGACAGAGATAGCACGCCTACAGCGCTATTGCAACCGTAGAGACCATCACTACCAAAGAGGAGCTAGACGAGCTTTTAGTGTAACAACCCAACAATCAACCAAGAGCAACGTATGCCCAAGGCCAACTGCCAGATCGTAGAGGGGGAGAGACGTATACCCAAGGACTACGACTGCATCCTTATGATGGGGGAAGGCAGAAGAGAACTTGGATGTTCTCCTCTGTTGGCTCTTTGGCCTTAAATACTACTACTCTATGTATACATGTTGATGTCTAATCTATGATGTATACTCTATAAGGATAAAGTAGAGAAGAAGAGAAGCATGGCGGATATTAAAGAGGCAATGCAACATGCGCTAGGCATGAGGCATAGTGGAGGTTATTGTGGAAAGGAATGGAAGGAAGGAAGACATAACGGTAATTAAAGATAAGAAGAGAAGCATACCTTGCTGCGAGGTATGATGAGTAAGGGGAGGCGTGAGCAGCAAGGGGGAAGATCCGGGGAAGATCCCAGATCCGAAAGGGGATGAGTCACGTGACGTCACACACATGACCCTAAGTAAGTGAAAGTTGGAATGTATGTAGGTAAGTCCAAAGTGAAAGGAAAAGAAGAAATAAAGAAATAGATGAAAATGTCACGTGAGACATTAAATCGTAACATTTAGCACAAATAGTACTCCAGGGCGACCTAAGAGTTGGATCTCCCTGCCTTTCAGAGCTCTCAATGCCGAGCTTGGCCACACCGCCCCCTACACATCCCAATGACTACAATTGGGAAGAAGATCTTTCTATTCCAGACATCCCCATCTGGCTCCAGAGAGAGTATTGGCCTGAAGCTATACAGGAAGGCTTCAGTGAGAGAGAATTAAGCAGCGAGGAGGAAAAAGCCCTCGTGTTTCCATACAGATACCACCGATCCATCTCCCCTACTATATGCAGACCTCGCTGGGTCTACTGGCCTAAAGTAGAAAGGCAACAACAGGCAGACACCTATGGACAAGACCAAACTCCTTACTTACGCACCCGCCACCATCTCTCTTCCTTACATCATTACCCATACTAGCCTCTTCCCCCAAATAAAAACATGTCTCACAATGGTGATGAGGAAGTCCCCGCACCCCCTTCCGCTCAAGATGTCATCGCAGAAATAAGGGCACAAAGTGCCAGAATCCAACTCCTGGAGCAACAAAGGGAGTTGATGACAGAAGCCCTGTTACGGGCAAATGAAATGTTGCAACAAGCACATGACCGTGCATAAGAAGCAGACCAGTGCATCAGAGAGATGCTTGGTCTCCATCAGTGGGCAGGAAATGGTGGACCACAAGGGGGCCTTAGTGGCTCAAACTCAAAAGTAGAGATATTCTCTGACCCTGGCATTTACAACGGGTCCAAGGCAAAGTTTGAGGAATGGTGGACCAAAATGAAAGCCTGGATTGACTGCAACCCTCGTCAATTCCTCATCAAACCAGCCTTTGGCCCAAAGCAAGTTAATGGCAAAAACTGTGCCTACGCTATCCTCTCACGATTGCGAGGGCAGAAGGGCAGTTACTTTGCTGAGATTGAACTACAGAAGCTCGCAGATGGCGACTGTTACGGATGTAATGATTCACGTGACAATTTCTCCTATTTCTTTAGACTTCATCTTTTCCTTTTACTTTACTTTACGGACTTACCCCTTTCCCTTCTACGTTTACCCCTTTTCTCAGATCACGTGACCTGGTCACTGACAGGTCACATGATCATCTCCTTCCGCGATCTGGGATCTTGCCTAGATCTTCCCCCTTATCGCATAAGCCTCCCCAATCACAGATCTTACCTCACAATAGGGGTTATGTTTCCATTTCACTTATCTATTCATTACCATATGCTTCCCCCCTTCCATTATATCCACGATCATCCCCACTGCACCTCATGATCTCCTCATGGGCTACAGCCTCACTAATATCCGCCTTATGCTTCCATTTCTCTACTGTATACTTATATAGAAGTACATTGTAGATTAGATATCTACATGTACAAACCCCTATGTAGTATTTAAGGCCAAAGAGCCGACAGAGGAGAACATTGAAGTTCTCTTCTGCCTTCCCCCATCATAAGGATGCAGCAACAGGACGAGGATACGTTCCCTCCATCCCCTTCAGTCTGGCATTCGGCCTTGGGCATACGTTGCCCTTGGTCATTTGTTGGGTTGTTACACACTCCGCCACCCTATCCCCATCTTCAACGTCGACAGCACCAAAAACTCCGCCAGTAACATTACCCATTGCGTGGATATTACAATCTCCTACCAGGGACATTGTTACGGACGCTACATTTTTCTCCTCTTTTTCCTCTATTTTTCCCTCTTTTTCCCGTCCCATTTGACGCACTTTGGGGCTTAGACAAAATCCTTTGTGCAGCGCTTATCTAAGTGCACAGACACTTATCTTATCTTAATCTTTTCAATCACGTGACATACAGTCGCGTCCCTTTGGCCTAGGCCCCTGCACAGCTTCTTCTTCCCACGTTCATCTCCGTCCTGTGCAGGGCAGTGCCGCTTCTTCTACTTCCCTTCCATTGTGATGCCTCACGTTGGCAGCACCCTTTTCATTTCCGCCTGCTTCCATTCCCGGGCTGTGCCCGCCTCATGTACGCCTCACCTTCTCCTCATGTCTTTAATCTCCGTCTATGCCTGCCCTAAAGTACTATAACCATATGTAGTCAATATCGGTAAATCCGGTACAAACATGTACACACCCCCTAGTAGTATATAAGGCCCAAGAGCCCGCCAGAGAACTCTAGTCAAGTTCTCTTGGTGTTTCCCCATCATCAGCGGGACGCTAAGCAAGATAGACCCAGTAGTACTAGCATTCCTCACTTCGCCATTTTCTAGTCCATACTTCATCTGATTCACTCTGGGTTTCGTCCCCAGATTTATTGGTTGTATCAGACATCATGAGAAGGTCACAGCCGAAGTAACAGATCTCGGCAAAAACCAAATGATCCTAGGGTTCACGTGGCTGCGAAAGCACAACCCTGAGATTAATTGGGAACAAGGGACAGTCAAAATGACATGTTGCCCATGTTCCTGTTATCTTCTTCAAGAAAGATCCGCTTTCCTCTGGTGCTGTGATAATGAGGAACAAGAAGCTGCCTGGGCGGCACACAATGTTAGATCCGCACTAGCTGCACCTATTTCCTCCCCCACCAAAATGGCCGCCAAGCTAGTCCTGTGGTGCTTACATAAATTCTTGCACGTGTTCGAGAAGCATGAGTCAGAGCGCATGCCCACACGAAAAATATGGGATCATGCAATTGACCTCAAAGACACGTTCAAAGCCAAAAAGGGTAGAATTATCCCCCTGTCACCAAAAGAGCAAGAGGAGGTCTCGGCCTTCATCGATGAACAGCTCAGAAAGGGATATATTAGGCCCTCAAAATCTCCACAAACGTCCCTGGTGTTTTTTGTTCCCAAAAAGGAAGGGACCAAATGAATGGTACAGGATTACTGTTACCTTAATGAACACACTGTCAAAAACAATTACCCTCTCCCCTTAATTTCACAACTCGTCGATAAGCTCAAAGGAGCAAAGATGTTCACCAAAATGGATCTCCGATGGGGGTACAACAACGTACGCATCAAAGAAGGTGGCAAATGGAAAGCGGCATTTACATGCTACCGCGGTTCATTCGAGCCCTTAGTCATGTTCTTCGGAATGTGCAACTCCCCAGGAACGTTCCAGGCCATGATGAACGAGATCTTTGCCGACATGGAAAATGTCTGTGTCGTCTACATCAATGATCTAATGATCTTCACGAAAACAGACTCAAAGGAGGAGCACGACAAGGTCGTGTTAGAAATTCTCTGCCGTCTTGAAGAAAATGATCTTTTCATTAAACCAGAAAAGTGTACATTCCATGCCAAAGAAGTTGAGTTTCTTGGCATGATTGTGGAAAGAACGGCATTCGCACGGATGATTCCAAAGTCAAGGCCATTCTGGAGTGGCCCGTTCCCAAAAACATAAAAGGAGTCAGGAGTTTTCTTGGATTGGCTAACTTCTATTGCTGATTCATCTCCGGATATGTGCAAATGGCATGCCCTCTACATGACCTCACAAAAAAGGACGTGCCTTTCACCTGGGGCAGTGCCCAACAACAGGCATTTGACATGCTAAAACAAAAATTTACCTCCACATCTATTTTAGCTTATCCCGATAATGATTGCAAATTCCAAATGGAATGTGACTCCTTGGACTTCGCAACAGGAGCTGTGCTCTCAATTCTAAAAGAAGACAAGTGGCACCCGGTTGCCTACGCTTCCCACTCCATGAGCCTGGAAGAGCGGAATTACCCCATCGCTGACAAAGAAATGCTCTCACGTTGGCCTCATGGAATTCATGTCCGCGTGCTTCCATTGTATGGCAGTGCACGCCTCATGGTTACCTTGCTGTAGTAATCTCCACTGGTACCTGCCCTAAAGTACTTTACCCATTTGTAGCATTGTATCAGTAGATCCGGTACAAACAGATGTACATACCTAGGTAGTATATAAAGGCCAAAGTGCCAGCCAGAGAACTTCAGTCAAGTTCTCTTGGTGTTCCCCCATCATCTGAGGGATACTAAGCAAGATAGACACAGTAGTTATCTTCATCACTTTCCAAGTCCTTTTCCTATGATACTTCATCTGATTCCTCTGAGTTTCGACCTCAGATTATTGGTTGTATCATCCGCTTGCTCAATTTTCATATAACTCGAAGCAGCAAGCTTCTACCAGAAAATCACCCTTTGAAGTCACACGCTCTTACATCCCTCACATGGGCGTGGAGTCCCATGTCTCTAAAGCCCCAGTGGCTGATGAGTTGGCCGATACGATGGCCAAGACTTTACAAGAAACCAAAAACAACTTAGAAAAAGCCCAGGACTGTATGAAGGTCCAAGCGGATAAGAAACGATCTGAGGCACTGGCATACGCCGTCGTGACCTTGTCTGGTTGTCCACTGACAATCTCCACTTGCCATGCGCATCAAAGAAGCTCTCTGAGCGCTGGCTTGGCCCATACAAATTTACAAAAATAGTCGGCCCTAACGCCATTTCCCTCCTTCTCCTGCGCTCAATGTGCATCCACCCTACCGTTAACATCTCTTGGGTTAAGCCATATAAAAAAAGGCTACCTGGTCAGCCGGCTGATCAGCCTGGTCCCTCTAATGTAACAGAGGATCAGGACGAGGAATACGAAGTTGATTACATCTGTGACTCATGGTGGAAAGGCTGTTGTAACAACCCAAACAAAGACCAAGGATGACGTGTCCAAGGCCAATGTCCTGGCTGAAGGAGGAGGGAACTTGACCCAAGACTTATGCTCCAACCCTTATGAGGGGAAAGAACAGAAGAACTCAAATGAGTTCTACTGCCAGCTCTTAGGCCTTTAAATACTATTCTAGTGTTTGTACATGTAGATACCTGATCTACGATGTACTTCTAAATAAAGGTAAAGTAAGATAAGGGCAGGCAGTATCAGTAATTAAGAGGCTGTGGCCCATGAGGTAGACATGAGGCCAAGCGGGGATGATCGTGGGATAAGGAAGAGTGTCAGCGGTAATTAAAGATAAGGAAATGAAGAAGGCATAACATCATGGTGAGGTAA